>CAVNYN010226145.1:0-56609 GCA_963692815.1 Nyctanthes arbor-tristis | reverse complement strand
CTTTTATTATATGTCTATTTATATATTTAATGTGCATTGTTATTAATAAAAAATAAATAAAATTGAGTACTTAATAAATGATGAAATAGTATATTAACGAAATGCTATCTAATTTTATATTTTCAACACTATTAATTATATGTTTCTTAATATTTATAGAAATTGAAATGTGTCTTTTTTTGTGGGAGGTGGATAGTAATTTTGTTTCCATATATATAGATAATACTTGCTCTTGCATATAAATTTTTGTTGTACATGTTGCTGACATCACTTGGAACTTCTAACACATATTTTTTTTTTTTTAAGTGGGAACTTCTAACATTTATTCTTTATGTTATAAAACTTTTATCTAGTTGTAAAAAGACACAGTCTCCATAATTATCCACATTGTTCCTTCACATAAAAGGTTCATAATACAAATCATTCATAGGTCCTAACCAAATTATTATTACTTTAATTAAAAAAAAAAAGAAAGAGAAAAACTACCATATTTTCATAGTGGATCTCATCGTGTTGAAAATTCAATTACACCAAAGTTGGCTTTGAACTTGACGCGGTTGACTCGACCATTTCAACCCTATGTTGGCCTTTGAACTAACTTTAATTCCGTGTCCAATGTACAGTTGGACAATGTAGCACATGTTTGCCGAGAAAAAGAATTATTATTCTCCATTTGAAGATAAACATGGAAACATCACTTAATAGAGCACGTTTCTTGAAAATCCTTCTAAGGGTGCAAGACAACGTAGCAAAAATAAAATTTTGATTAAAAAAAAAAATCTTCAAATTGTTTTATTGTGAAATCAAGATATGCCTTTTATGCACTTCTCATGAAAACTGGCCTATTGGTAGTTTACAACTTGGGTTCAACTCTTCATCGTTGAATATGTATTAACCTTACTCACTGGATTTTATAGTTTTACTCAACATTTTCTTCTAGATGGTTAGCCATCTCGATTAGCTCCCAATCATCAGAAGTTTCATTTAACAACAAAATATAGTTATCTTAAATAGTGAATGAACAATTACTTTAACATTCTCGTATATAAAATTTGTGGACCACAAATTCATGAGCTTGTTTGATTCTTATGATTTGTCTAATTTTGGAGAAATTATAATAACAAGAGACGTAAAATGTGTATTGAAAATGTAAAAAAGTTTGAAATATGTGATTGTAATTAAACAGTTGTCAAATCAAATATCAAATTAGTGGTAGGTAAAATTATGATTGGAGAGAACAATGACTTAAATGAGGGTGAAACATGCTCTACGTACAATTTTTTACTTCCTTTTCTCCCAAAAATTCATATACCCTTTTTGTTCCAAAAAGATAATCCCACTTTCATTTTTCACATAAATTAAAAAGATATCATTTACTGTTATTGAAAATATACAATTTAACAATATATTTCTTAATGTACTTTTTGATTTAATATTTCATTTTAGTTTTTTTTGTTGTTGATTACTATATATAATAAATGAGGGTATATTAGAAAACAAAAAAATTAACTTAAGAAAAGAAAATATAATTTGATACGGATAAAAAAAAAGAAAAGAGAAATATCTTTTTAAGATAGAGAGTATTATAGCACCATAATAATTACAGTCATTCGAATATATTTTGTCGGAAATAGTCCAAACATTTGGGTTATTGAGGGTAATAATTTCCATTGCTAAGTGGCCCTGGGCTAGTCTTTTTCCAGTGGCCGCAACTCATGACTCGACGCGCACGAGTCACGCGTTGACTCTGTGCCCCCAATGGGACCACCCGGGCTGTCGCGATTTCACTTCATGAATTGTTTGATTACTAGTTTGATTCTTTCTCATTGTTTACAAAAAAAAATATAATTTTACTTATCACTAATTTAATATTTATTTAATTATAATCACATATTTTAAACATTGACTAAATTTTCAACCATATATCCATTTTTCATTATAATTCTTACCATAATTTGAATGAGTCAGGCAAGAACTAAATTGTTTTTAAGTTTTTTGACGGGATAAATTATTTTTAAGTTGAATAAGTGCTTATTTTTTTCCGATTTTATTTTATAGGCATAATGATTCAAAACTTTTATACATACCAATAGATGGTACATGTTACTGCAGAGCAAAACCATCAAAAAATCCTACAAGTCAATAGTTTTGACCTACTAAACAAAGAAGATGCAACATAAACAAAATTTAACTCGGATACAAATTTTTCAATGATTTTGAAACTATTTGTACAAAGATTTTTGTCACCGCAATTATAAGAATTTGTTTGAAAAGATCAACTTCATATTTGACGTAAAATGCACAATAAAAACATACTTTTACGTGTGCTCATCATTTAACATCTCATACCCTTGAATTGCTTTCAACTATTTCATTTGTTTATCCCCATCTATATTTCATAGACGGTTGAACATAGGATAAGAGTGTGACATAAAATGGATGTCCCAATCCCTGCAGCCCACCATTGCTACAGTATCCTCAACTTGCCAACTACTTTTGCTTAACTTGTGCAAAAAATTTACTAAAATTAGGCGTTCAATTTGTTAGATAGAATTTTATAGTCGATATCAAATTCTTGTCCAACTAAACGTTTTATTCCAAAGTTCTCTGTGTTGTGGAATTGCACAACAATATTCACCATTATCTTTCAAGAAGTGGTCCATCTTGATATTCCTTTTTATCAATGATTTTCCGCAGTATGATTGTGGTGTGGATTTGTAGGTTAATCAATTTTCGTAGCAGTCATCATGAGTAGGAAAAAGAAAATATTGGGAACATGTCAAATTGTTACGCGCACGCACTAAAAGAAGTTACTCTAGTCAAACGACACATTTCAAAATTGTCACACTGAATTTCTCAAGTTTTGAGAAGATATTTCTCCGAAGTCATTCATTTAAAACGTGAAAACTTTATTCTATCATCAACGATTTGAAGTTTTTTACTGATGTACTCAAGGAATTTAGATGTGTAATAATCAATTTAACTTGGCCAGGCTAGACTACCTATACAGATGCATGACTAGACATTAAAATGAATAAACATCTAAATTAAATACTTTTTGGTTCCCAATATTGTCAAAAATTATGCTATCCCGTTCTAATAAAAATATTACTATTTACATTCAATCGAATTACCATATCAGCTCGAAATGAGAGAGATTGTGTGTCATGGGAATGAGAATAGATTTCGGTTTTTCAACAAGATCATTGATCAACTTCTGAAAGTCGTGATTTTTTTTCTTCTTTGTTGTAAATTTGGCACTTCTACAGACAATATACATCCACTAAAGATTATTGGACTGTAACATAAGAAGTCAAGTCATCTAATCCCTGGAAAATTATATAATTGAAGAAGTTTGGAGCCATAAATGAAGTCAGGTACATTAATGGACAGCAAAGCCGATGTGACGTACTCAAATGTACGCCACGCATGTATTTGACACAATTTATAGAGTTCGACGTGTATGATTATATCATTCTCTCTAATCCACTCCACCCGAATCTGGTGTTGCTTGTCTTATGTGCAATTATGGAATAAACAAGGAAAAAATGGTTACCTGTTGAATCCTCTCTTCTTTAATTAAAAAAAAAAAAAAATCACTTTGGGCCCATAACCCAAAAAATATTGGACTTAGCCCACACACACGGCAAATATAGCCCACACACACGGCAAATATAGCTATCCATAACTTAGCAAAAACATTATAAGTAACAGTATGCTCAATACTCAATCCATGCTCAAAAGTTTGCTAAGTGTACAAATTTTCATCATGCTGTGTTCGTTAAAATATGCGTATGAAATCCGTAGGTGTATAAGTTGAACATGTAATACAGTAGAAAATGAGTTCGAGTTATCGTTCCCACAAGGATGAGATTGAGTTTTATTAAGAAATGAAAATAAAATAACAAGTTAATAAAATTAAGCAAATAAAATATATACAAAGATTTAGAGGGATTTATATGATATATATGTGTCAGGGCTCACAACTTCACCATAATTGGTCCACCTAGTCTAGCGACAATTAATCTACATTACCGATTGAATTTCACGAAATTAATCAACTACCCCTCTCAAAGTTAGTTAGTCCTACTTAATTAGGCCCCATCACATATATCTAAGTGAGCGCATTATCAACCATCTTAAGTGCATTAATGACAATAAATTCATGTAAACTTCCCCATAGTTCAACATACGATGACCGCACTAACCACAAGTAAATCTCTTTATCTTGTCTCAATTAATGATTCTTATTGCATAAACTAACTATATATTCCTCTTTCGAGTTCAATAAAAGTCTTTTATTCATTCATCCATTGGCCAAAAAGATAAAGGCAAAACAATATATCAATAAGAATTTAATATAAAAATTAATTGTATAAATTAAGCATGAAAAATACGACTATGATCCCAACTAGATTATATCGTTCATCCTAACTTTAAATCAATTTAATTACACTAACTTTAAATCAATTTAATTACACATAATAAAAAAAAAACACAAATAAATAAAATAAAACGCATAACCCCGGTAATTAGATCTTGAATAAGATAAAGAACTCTTGTCACACCCCTATTATTTTTACCCTATAATATTAAGTTGTTGCTTTAAGTGATGGCCGATGCTTTTATTGATCTTTAACGGAGCAAAGGCTAACGAGGGTCATGGCGTGTCAATCAAACAAGTTTCATAAGTTTTTTTCCTTGATGGTGATATTATTCATGAAATAACTTTTTTATTTTAAAAGCTTGTTTATACTTCTAGGAATATTTTGAAGTCCATGTTAGAAGAATTATTTTTCATGTCCACTATTTTAAGTGTATTGAATGGTTTCACTTGATGGTTTATGTAGTAACAAGCTTGTCAAGACTTAATATCAAAGTAGGCAATACAATTCCATAACATAAAAACTATTTTATTAGATATCCAAACAGAGCTTGGGAGACCTTTACAAGGGAAAATGAGACTCTCAACTTTCTTACAAAAGCTCATTTTATATTGATATCATACAAGCAAAGTTTTATTTAGTTACTTAAGTCTCCATACATCTACTTGGCTTGCTACTACCATTACTTCTTTAACAAACTATTCCATTAAACAAGAAATACAGGTCTATCCCTCATAATCTTATCATGATGCAAAAGAGTGAGGGTATAGGCACAAAATATATCAAACTCATATGTGATTTCCAAATACATTAAAAACATTGGCTCCTCTTCGTAATAGGCCCAATGGTCCGTCTCGATTACATGCATGATCTTACTTGCGTCGTGGGACAACCTCCAATCTTTGGCTTGTTGCTCAAGGATTTTTCGGTAGATCATATATAAAATGTTGAATATACACAAAGTGAGTATAAAATACCCCGTGAGTAATACATTATTTTGGTTGCCATAATGTTATGAAAATCATTCCATGTCACAAATTTGAGAAACAATAGAATGTACAAACCTTTTTGAATGCATTATAGGGCCCCAATTATTAGAGTTCCTACTACCCATGGCGCCTTATTGCCTTTCAAACATCAAGATGGCAATAACAATATAATATATTCATAACAAATTTCCGGTTGGCCTTTACCGGATTGCCAATCATTCATTACTCCATAGCCAATTTCCATACTACATATCCTATCTTGAAATCATAGTATGGATCAAATCAGAGCAAACAATACAAATGGATAGAGAGACTCTAGCAATTCTTATGCAAGAAAACATTTCAACAATGTCCAAAGCACATGCCTTTATTTGGGATGAAACTTTTGTATGCAAAGAAAACCAAAGTAATGAATTACTCACCTTGGCTTTTATTTTTTAAAAAATGAGTGGATGTTTGTTAGTGGTAAAATACCTCCAAATCCTTGATATATTCAAGCAAAGAAGTGTCTAAAATGAAGATTCTATGTGTATATAGAAAGTTTTGTATTTTTCTCAAACGTGAATCTCAAACTTGATCCCGAACCTTCGAAAGTTTTGTATTTTTCTCCCTCTTTTCTATCATGTTTTGTATATTATGTAACTCTTCTCTCAACGCTAGGCTTGACCTCCTTATATAAGGTCTAAAAATTCTAAAGGAAAGAATAAAATCCGTCCACTAAATTTAACATAAAAACTAAATAAAATAAGAAAAATACAAAAATTTGGGCAAAGCAAATCATGCGCCCGCATGGTGCTTCAACCGTGTTCCCTGCTCCTTTCATGTGGGCGCATGATGGATATATGCGGCTGCATATTTTTTGACGTCTCTGATCTAGTCATGCGGCCGCATCATGGCCACATGCTGCCTATATACGTTAATTCTATCATTCACTTTTTAGCTTTGTTCGTTTTAACCCACAAACTTTGTAATTTGTGCCAACTTGATCCGAATTTGTCCCAACCTAACTTTCTCTTGAATTTTACCATACAATTCACCAAATTAAATGTAACTAAGAACTTTTAAACACAATATCACATAATTAACAATACATATAGGATATTTAAACATAAAAAATAACTAGTTATCGTGCTGATAACAAAGCCAAAAGTCTAAAGGCAAGTCTCAACTCTCAACGTCAACATATTTTCATCTAATCTAATCTAATTCAAAAACAACATAAAACACAATCTTCGTTGTACGGTCGTTGCCCATGTGGTATGATATGATATTTACTAAAAACTTAAAATTTTACACATTTGTAATATTTCATCCATTTTTGTTGACAGACGCTGTTTTATGACTCTAAAGCTTTAACCCTTCCTGCATAAGGGGGGAAGGGGGAATGGGGAATTTATTTTGGAGGGGAAATTAGGTAAAAGAGGGGCTAAATTTAGCCACTCTTTTAAAATTTTTTCCTCCTCACTTTCTTCCTTAAAAAAATAATATTTTGTAAAAAATTAAATATATATAAAAAAAGCAATGGCAAAATAATAATTTATAAAAAAGTTAAAAAAATATCATTTAACACTATAATCGTTAGATTTTCCCGATATACATTATTTGAGAATAACATTTTATTCCCTTGACATTTTTCTTCTAACATTAATCTTACTCTAACATTGCGTAATAATTGGGGAAAACTACTGTTGGGGTCCTATTTTATAAAACAAAATTTTTGGTAATTTACACTTCACGTCTCCAATCTTTTAAGTGTTTATAGATTACATCCCTAACCTTTAATTTTTCTTCTGTGAGTCCTCAATATTTAAAGAAATCTCTAGTTTAGTCTTTGGTGACGGAAGCCGTCAAATTCATCCATTAAAGTCAAGGACATTTTCGGTAATCTATAAGAAATTAGTATTTTAATTTAAAAAATAAAAAATTAAATAAAAAGGAAAAAATGGAGGTTATTGCCATTTCCGGCGGCCAAATGGCAGCAAAAGTCTTTTGTTGCCCAGTAAGAAGGCTGTTGGAAATGGCAGCAGGGAAGCTTCCCTTTTTTCTTTTTTTCAATTATTTTTTATATTTTTTAAATTAAAATATTAATTTTTTTATATTACTAAAAATGCCCCTAACTTTAACGGAGGAATTTAATGGTTTCCTTCACCAGAGACTAAATTGGGGATCTTTTTAAAGGTAGGGGACTTATAGAAGAAAAATTAAAAATAATGGATGTAATCTATAAATACTTAAAAGTTTGAGGACGCTAGGTATAAATTACTCTTAAATTTTTCTAAGTGCTCATAAATAAATAAAGTCTGAAAATCCAATAATTCCAAGCCGCTATTCCCTCTACGCTCAATTAGTCTGGATACACGTGAGACAGAAAAAGGAAGAAAGCATCGATTCTCTCAAAATTGTATTGCAGAAATAACATAACAATTATGTTAAGAACATAGGGGAAAATTTTGTGTACTGCGAAAAAATGGATAGACAAACCCTAGCTTCGTCATCTCAATCTATCGAGATTGCTAATTCTATCAATCCTGCACCTCCAGAGGATGCTTGGATCAATATATATGAAAAGCTACTTCCTCAGTGGCAATCTCTCACTAGCTCCAGCCAGGTAGCATAGTTCTCATTGTTTTTTTACTGGTGGGTTTTATTTACTTATTACTGTCTTGGGTTTTTGTAGGAGAGAAAGGAATTAGAAAATTTTCTTTTAATGGAAAATTGGGACCAATAATTTTGTGTGTGTGAGCTTGCTACACGCCTGGTTTTCTTGCAGGCACATTTTCTGTAATTTTGTGAGAATACATTCGAAACGGAGAAACTAGATGAATGGAAAGGGCCTATATAGGATCTGTCTTATTCAACACTTCGCAACAACGATACTAAATTGTGGATTCATGTTGCATAAGTTGATATTCCATTTTCATGATTTCTTTCAGTAAGTAACTGGATAGACACCATTTTCGCATATATAATATATACTTTTAACAGTTTGATTTCATTTAATTTGTTGGAAAATATCTTAGAGCTTGTGATAAGATGGCATCCATAAGGACTAGATAAAATAGCATCCATAGGGACTAGCTATAGAAGTCCCTTCCGGAAAATCTGTCAATATGAATAATATATGATCTCTTGTAAGACATGCTTGATTCTCATTATAATGAGGTAAGATGAGTGCTGGAGATCTAATTCGAGTTTTAAATTTGTGGTTGTCATTGAGTAGTTGACAATTGGTTGTGATTATAATGGGCGATTGAAAACGAAAATAAAACATCCCTTGAGATGGAGAAGAAAAGCATCCTTTTTTACTCAATCTAGTTAATAAAGTAATCCCTGTGACTTCTGAATAGAAATCTAGAACTTGAATTTAAGAGCCTTCTTGAAATACCATGCACATAATCGTTCATGGCGCTGGTTCTGATTCTGAAATGCTTTGAGCTTTGTTTTCTTGGGATATTTTCTATAAAGTTTATTCTACTGGAAAGTTGAAACTTATTCATGAGAGGTTCAGAACCACCCCCTCCCCCCAACCCCCCCCCCCCCAAAAAAAAAAAACCACTATTCTCATTGCTGGGTCTGTTCGGCAGCCAACAATTCCAATTGAGATATCCAGAGTTAACCAATTTGATGCAGCGAGATTGGATGTTGAAATGTCTGCCATGTTGAAGGAACAGTTGGTTAAAGTCTTTTCATTGATGAAGGTAAAATCAATTAGACAACTTGACCGCTCACCGATGGAAGCTTCTACGAATATATTGGGATTTGATCAGCATTTAATTTGTCTTTTCTGTTCTTTTTGGAATTAGCCAGGAATGCTATTCCAATATGAACCGGAACTTGATGCTTTTCTTGAGTTTCTCATTTGGCGATTTTCTATCTGGGTCAATAAACCTACTCCTGGGAATGCTCTCATGAATCTGAGGTATAGAGATGAGCGTGCAGTCGAAGCAAGAGGAAAAGGTTAGGCTCTTTTGAATTATTTTACTATGCTTTGATACGAACTGATTGATTGGCTTTCTGACCTTACGTTTGTAGTTTTTTTGCTCTCATTATTGTCCAAATGATTTCCCCCTTTAAGTTGATAATCCCTCCTGGTTGCATTTTTGCTCAAATTCTGAATCTCTAGCATTTCTCTTTAATTGATAAATTATATTCACTTCAATAGGAAATTTTCTACATGTCCTTTTGCAGTTAGAACGGGGCTGGAGGGGCCAGGGCTTACTATTGCTCAGAAGATCTGGTACTGTGTTGCAACTGTTGGCGGTCAATACATATGGGCGCGTCTTCAATCGTTTTCTGCTTTTCGAAGATGGGGTGACAGTGAGCAGGTATACTTATTCTGCAGGATCAAATCCAGCTTAATGTTGCTTTTTTTATCGCCCTCCACATATGCATGACTGCACGTGTGTGCCATTTGGCTCCTGCATGTTTGTGTATCATTGATGTGTATGTGGCGACATTGTGACGTAACCACCTCTTTGCATATGCTTTTCAGAGATCACTAGGACGCCGGGCATGGTTTTTAATACAACGTATAGAAGGAATTCACAAAGCTGCATCTTTTGGCAACCTGCTCATATTTCTTTTGACAGGAAGGTACACTGTTCATACAAAGACTTTCCCTTCATTTGATTCTTTTGAGTACATAAATATGTTATAAAGTAAACAAAGACTTAATATTTTGCAAAAAAGGAGTAATTTTGAATCGATATTCTCTGAACACTATTACATATATCAACTGCTAGAATGGGAATGTTGAGCAAGAAGTTTATCTTGTGAGAATGTGTCCTATTCATGAAAGGAACTTAATTGTAGAATTTTGGAGTGCAGAAGCTCTGCCTTTTTTGTCGCATATAGAAAATCATGATTCAGTTTAGAGTAATGTGTATATATAAATAAAAAGGGCCTGCAATAACATTGTTGCCGTGGAAAATTTTAGCCTATCCTTACAGAATTACATGTGTATTAACAGAGCGAGCATGCTTTTCATTGTGGCTGTGCATTACTTCTATATGTTCAGTAAAGTGAAAAGGAACTACAAGCACGTTTGATCCTGTCACTGGCAAGTGGCACGTTTGTACTGTTGAATAGAGCCGTAAAGCTTAATTTTTTCATCTATGCTGTTCAAGAACTTATGAATGAGAGTTCCTTCCATGCTATACTTTTAAAAGTTATGCAGAATTAAGCTGAATTTGGTTATTAACTTTTGATGGCATATGTGAGATATAATACATGAGGAAAGTGGGTAGAGGCATTCTTTGTTTGGGTGTTTTAAGATTCATTTCTTTTGGAGAGAATAGGATTGTGAATATGATATGCTTTTGGCACATGGTACAATGGAAGAGTATGTTCAAACCAAAAGAACTATGACACCGGTGATGGTTGAGAGGTTGCTGTAGCTAGTCTTTCTCACTAACTGTGCAGGTATAGGAGTCTCATTGAGAGAGCATTACAGGCAAGACTGGTCTATGGAAGCCCTAATATGAATCGTGCTGTAAGCTTTGAATACATGAACCGCCAGTTGGTGTGGAATGAATTTTCGGTAAATTTTCCTCTTTGCTTAGTTCAACTTTGTGTTTGGTTCTCTTTGATGATTTATGCGCCAGCCAGATGGCAGATGCCCTCTCTCGACATGTTACTTTTCTCTCTCTTTTGGACTTTACCACCTGAAGCTGGAGTGTTTAATGCAGGAAATGTTACTGCTACTACTTCCTCTTCTTAATTCATCATCTTTCAAAAGTTTTCTCCGTCCATTCTCAAAGGACAAATCTTCAACTGCAATGGGGGATGAAGCATTATGTCCCATTTGCCAGACGACTCCAACCACTCCTTTTTTAGCTCTCCCGTGTCAGCACAGGTATTGTTTCCTGTATATAATTTTCTTTCAGATCGACAATGCTTTAGGACCTGCAATTAGGGATGGCACCTGTTAATGTTTCTCGTCTTACCTATAATGTGATGATACAGTGATTGGTTCTGCACTATCTGGATGGTCTTGTTATGTATTAAGAAGGGATGTAAAATGTGATATTGGATAACTACTTAAAGAGTTGATAATAGCTTCTGTACCTTGTGATGATTTTCGTAGGAGGAAACTTTTTAATTTGACTTGTTTGGTAGGCAACCTCTTTGTTTTTTTATAATCAAGTAGCTTTGCTAAGGATGGAGAAACCTTCTAATTCATTGCCAATTTGGGAGCATGTGGTCCTCTACTTTCTTAATTAGCAAGGAGTTGGTTGAATATAGAAGAAAATTCAATGATATAGTTCTAATTTATAGAAAATTCCTCCATCCACGTCCGATCAGATTCCTTACTTTAGCAAGCTATAGCCCTCCTTATTTTAATGGTCTCCTTAACTAGTTAACAAACTCTTCCACTTTCAAGAGTCAGTTGGGGGAAATTTCCTCTCAGTTTATGGAGTAACCCCAAAAAACCAGAGAAGAAAAGAAGAATGGCAGTTTTGAATCCTTAAAAATTGCTCTGAGACGATGGACCAGAATGTACGTAGTTTGTCAACCAAGTGCTCATCATCAAACCATGTTGATACAAATTTATTGTTGGCATCTCATACTTGCTTATTCTACTAAAGTACTCTATAATACTTGGGATGGATGTCTTACTTTGTTCTCAGAACAACTTTAATATAATTTATTGCTGGCAGATACTGTTACTACTGTCTTCGAACGCGGTGCTCAGGGTCTCTGTCATTTCGGTGCTCTCGGTGTAATGAGCCAGTTGTTGCCATGCAACGGCGTGGGGGTTCTGTTAACAGCATTACTCAGAAAGAATGATAATTGATAATTTTTCCAAGGTGAAAGCAATGACTAGGAAGTAAAGCTACACAATTATGAAAATAAGATTACAATGGCCTAAAAGTTGGCATTGCTATTGAATTGGGGAATGCGAGTTTCCTTTTATGAAGCAAATTTGGCAGCACTCAGTCGACATTGAGTGCATAATATTCCCATATCCTGTTCAGGGATCAAGGTGGATCCATTAACACTCCATACTTCACACTCATTGTTCTATCTTGGTAAATTTTTACAGTCATAGTCCACGAGCACATTGATGAGAGACTCAAGCTTGGTAGTTTTGTTTCATCTCATTCGGCTTGCCTGGACGAAAATGATTTCGAAACAAGTTGTCCGGAGAAGACAGTACATTGAGGTGAGGGTTTCTTGATTGGGAGAGGAATGGATGAACTTTGGGATCTTCAAATTAGAATAGTGTAATTTTTTGCAATTGGCATCTTCATCCAGAAAGCGGGGGGCTCTTATTTCTGTAGCAGATTTTAAATGTAATAAGCAATTCCCACTTGTAGAAAAGCGTGCAAATTATAGGAGCTCATTTTAGTGCTTTATAGCCCAATGAACGATCCCAAGAAAGTGATGCCTTATTTTATTTCATAATAATAGTAATAATATAAATAAATGATATGATCGCACCCCTCCCACCAACCTGACCAGTATTGTATGTATATGTTTATATATATCCAGGTTATATATCCTCCAACTATATATATATATATGTAATGGAGTCGCCTACCGTTAAATTTATCCCGTTATTATATGGTGGGATTGTCAGCTCAACAGATAACGGTATTATTAGTTAATTGGAGCTATGCGTGATGGACTTCTGATTTGTGCATATTGAGATAATTATTTATCACACTATTGTCTTCACCATATGTTGGCTTTTCTTCGCAATTCCTTGGTTATGTATTTCACAGTTACTTTATCAATCATAATGAATTTGGCTTTACCCTATTATTATTCCTTGTATGAGTTGTGTTATTTGAATAAAAACGTATACATACACAAAAATTTTCTAACTGATTAGGTGTGTGTATGCATTGGGATTTCTAGAATAATTTTTTTTTTACCACCTCAAATCACTTTTATTGTGTCTAAATAGAATTGTTCTCCTTGTATGGTAGTATATATATTTACACTTAATGCTATTTTAGTAGACAACAACAAGAAATTGGGAGAAGTTTTTGTCTAATAATATCTCCTATATATTCTTATAAACTACTTATTCAATATCAAACGTTTTGTTCTTTGTTTTGGAGAAAGACAAAACACCTACCATTAAGACATTCATTAATCCTAACCTATGGATAGCAATACCTGATTTAATCCGAAGACGCCCAACTTAATTCAAGGAGAAATAATATGGAATATAACATGCGAAACAAATTACTATATTAGTTACTTATACATGCATTCTATTAACTAATTATCTTGTCTTGTAACAATTTGCTATAGGTATAAGCAAGCATCTCTGGTATAGAAAAACTCGAGTACATTATGATCTCTAGCCAAATTAATCGTACCCTATAGCTAGCTCAAACAATTATTTGAGTTTTATCGACGCACCCCAATTCAAGGAAGTAATTAGCTCCACAAGCATTTGTTTTTTGGCCTGGAAACACTGGGTCACCAGCTTTATTTATCCCACTTTATGATAAAGCTAAAGCATGAATAGAAAAACAATAAATAAACGAAAGATGGATGAAGAGGAAACATTTATAATGGCTTCTCCACCCCCACACCCCTACCCCAGTATTAAAGCAGCAACTCCGTTGGCAAAGACATGAAATTTTCCTCAGCCTCTTCTGAGAAAGCAAAAACAACCCTGAAAAAGATTCAAAAAAAGCTAGTTTTTTTCATGTAGAAAAAGATAACAAAAAAAAGTTATGAAAGAGAGATGTGATCTTTGTTTGTTGTAATTATATTTGAAGCGTTTAGGAGTCTGAATTTGAAATCTTGGAGCTAGTAGCAAATGATGGCTGAAAACCCTAATTGGTGGAGCATTAATGGCATGCATCCACAATATCCCCAGTCTCAGCAGCAAATTTCTTCCAGTCATTTATCCGCAGCAGCTTCTACTTCCCAACATTTGTATGGATCTTCGAATTCACTTTATTCCACCTCTGCTCATCATACAAATCAAGATTTTCCTCTACGGTCATGGAGCCAACTACTTCTGTAAATCTCTCGCTCCCTCTTCCTCTCCCACTCTGCCTCTCTCTCTCTCTCTCTACCTGCAGAGACACACACACACACACATATGCCCTATGTATATCTACAGTTCTTTACTATATATATTCATGGCAGTATAGGTTTCTGGGATAGGGGGTTTCAGATTTTTGGATTAATTATCCCTGGTCCTAATTAGCTGGAGCGGCATATGGCTACTTTCTCAGTATTCTACGTTACAATTTGCTCAAAGCTCAACTAAGTATAGAAGTAGCTGAAAAATGATCTGACCTCAAGTCTCATCACACCAGGGTTCACAGAAAGTCTTTGCTTCGTGAGAATGAATAGGAAAAATAAATAAATAAATAAAATCTCAGTAACTCCATGAAAAGAGCATGTTAAAGTTGAATTTGGATTAATAAAAGTGTCAATATTTCTACTGGTTAATTGCTTTTAGATGGCCCAAGCTTAATTTGTTCTATTGGTTTGACTCATCAAATAATGGTACTTTTTCAGGCGTGGATTGACTGGTGATGAAGATAGGTTGGGTTCCACTTTTTTGCAACAGAAGAAGTTGGAAAATTGGGAAGACTTGAACTCATCTTTCAGGGTTCCTGTTCTTGATATAAAGCAAGAAAACGCTCACTTTTTGGGACATGTAGACGATGAATATCAGGCCTGTAAATCTTCCAATTGGACTCAAATCCTCCCAGTTTCATCCCCTAATTCCTGCGTAACAAGTTTAAGCAACAGCATCTTGAACTTCTCGACCGCCAAAGCAACCCAAAATAATCAAATACCAGATCGGTATTCATCTGAGGTGAGGAAAAATTCAAACGTTTCATCAAATAAAAGTACCTGTCAGGTTATTCAGTTTTTTTCATGATTATTTCTCCTTTTTGAATTCAAGTGTAATAGCACGAGCACCGCTGGTGGGGTATCTAAGAAACCTAGGGTTCAACAATCATCTATTCAACCAGCTTTGAAGGTCAGGATATATACATCTCTTCAAAAACCTATTAGATTCTTAATTTATAAGCAATGATTCTTCAACTCGAATTAATGATCAAATAAAATTTTTACTGTTATCTTGATATATATATATATATATATATATATGCAGGTAAGAAAAGAAAAGTTGGGTGAGAGAATAACAGCGCTTCACCAAATTGTTTCCCCGTTTGGAAAGGTAATTAAATTGCTGATCTATATGTGGTTGAATCTGATGAGCCCATGCTAAAGACAGTACTGATCAATGCTGAACACTGAACAAATTAAAGTAGTTACCATAATTTAAGATGAAACCCATAATATTCCAAAAGAAAAAGGTCCAGTTTTTCGCTTTTTATCTAATTCTCCATCTGGCATGATCTTGTCTTTTAAGATATATATATTATAGAAATTAGAAAAAGAAAGACTTTAATTTGAAGAAGATGACTGGGATCCTTGTGGCATGTTCCCCTTTTGCAGACTGACACTGCATCTGTCTTGTCCGAAGCCATTGGTTACATTAGATTCCTTCAAGCTCAAATTGAGGTAAATTCTGCTGAGAGTTAAATTACAAATCTGTTTTTAATTACCGTTTGCTAAGAAGTGGTTACCTTGAATTCAGGCACTCTGCACTCCGTATATGGTCAATGCATCAGGAAACACAAGTCACCCACATACTGTAAGTATCCAATACAAACCAGATGTTTGTTTCACATTTTCCAATGCAACAACAATATTCTCATTTTGTCTTCTCTAATTCACACTGGCACCGCACACGACACAAAATTTCTCACTTCAATCGAGTTTTTTTTTTTTTTCCCCTTATAACTAGATATCACTTAATGTATATATCGATCGAACATCCAGTAGTTCACCATATAATAACAGTCAAATTATGGAACTTTTAGTGATGATGAAGACCAACATAATTTTTTTCCATAGCAGGTTCAAGAAAGGAATTGTTTATTTCCTGAAGAGCCTGGACAAGTAAGCTTTATTGGATCCATCACTTGCCTAAAGTGGCTTTGAATTGTTAAATAAAGCATGAAGTTTCTGTTTTTGATTAAACAAATTAAAGTTTTCCCTGTGAAAAATAACAAGTTTTTCTGCTTTATTGATGCAGTAATTGCACACTAGTTATGGACCTAGCTAAATAATAAATAAAGCTAGCTCCTGTTTCCAAAATAAATATTCATCATATCTAATTTCCTTCTTTCTTTTTCCTGGCCCTTGCCAATTTTTTATGCATGGTCTACATATATATAGTTCTTCAATGAAGTTGGTGGCTATGAAGGGAGCGGGGCATCAATTAAGCAGGTAAATTTCTACAAGAATTAGATCAAATGATTGATAATTTACAGAAAAAAATAAATTTCATTTTTAATTATCATCAACGATCAGGGGAAACAAGGGCAAGGGAAGGAGTTGAGAAGTAGAGGGCTGTGCTTGGTTCCTGTGTCTTCGACTCAACATATAGTAAATGACATTAACGGAGGAACCGATCACTGCTGGAATCCAGCTCTCGGTGGAGGCTTCTGAATTAGTATATGTAGCTTTTGTTGAACTTCCTGATCTATATATAAACCTAGCTAAGTAGTAATTGTTTGAGGGGAAGAGACCCTTTTCATTTCACATTTGATCCCGTCCCCTTCAGAAGAGGTGGTTCGATCAAACAATGATTTCCTTGTAAGCTCCATGCATGCTTGCTTTAATTGCCCGGGGGATATATATATTGCTATAACATCATAAGCAGTCAGTCTTCAAATTAAGACTGACTGCTATTGATGCTATTATGCAAAATATTCCACTGGGGATCATGAAATTTGATGCAAATATATATGCTTTCCTGCATGGAATTATTAATTGCAAGATTTTCATATACATTTGAATTATTATTTCTTGAATTTCCCTTATAAAATTTATGCTTACCATTACCATTTCCTATGCTTAATTATAAGGGTAGTCTCTGATGATACATCAGTTAAATTTATTCTTCAATTAGTCCGTGCCAAATGTTTATTGATACTTATGAATCGTGAAACAAACTCAAAGCTAATTAAGGTACATATATAGATATATGTTTGATACTTAATTAAATCGTCAACTATAAATTCTTGATAATTGTCTTCCTGGTTAATGGTTATTTCAAGTTCTTTTTACATTATTTTACTGCTTGAGCTGTCTGTATTTCTAATTGGCACATATATATATATATATTGTATAAAAAAAAATAAAAATTGGTGCATATATATTTTGTTCAATTTAGAACTTTTGATTGTGGGATTGCGGAAAATGAAATGAGAGCTGGGACACCTTGGGTTCAATCGCAATCCGGCTGTCACAAATTCATCACAGCTGCACCTTCTTAATTATCATTTTTCAAATGGGAACTATTCACTTTTTGATATTAATCCACTTGTTTTCCACTCGCAAAAAGAACACGATTAAGAAACAAAATTACATGGTTCATATGGTACTAAATATATATTAATATATGGATTGCTTAATTGGTAAATTAATTAATTAATTGATGGTCGACTGCAACTGGGAAATCTGAGTGACTAATTAAATTTTATAAACAAAATATTGATAGGTCAACACCACAATCATCAATGCATAATGTACTAAAATATCAAAGACATGGCTTGTCTACTTATGCTTTTCAAAAGGGCCTTAATTTTTATGGAAAAGCAAAGAAAGTGACATTGATGCTACCCCCCTCACATAATTATCTTATCGAAAACTTTAAAAATGATCCCGTCACGTAGTCCTCAAATTCGATTTTGTTAGTTTAAATAAACATAACATCCGAAAAGACAAGCAATTTGAAGTGATTTTTACTATAATGCCCAAAATTGAAAGTTGAAAGATGTAACAGACATTCTGCAACACCAGGAAAAAAAGGCAGCAATGCTTTCATTGAGAGTCGAACTCAAGACCTCCCGCTTACTAAACGGGTGCTCTAACCAACTGAGCTATGAAAGCGAGTTGTTAGCACTTTTCAAATCATAATATTGAAATCGGATCTGGGAAAAAAACCAACTTTGTATCCAATAGCAATGACACTTGATTTTATAGAAGGAAAGTAACTGCATCTGCAGGTAGTCTAGGATAGGAACAGACCTTATAATGTTATTTTTTCACTAAATAGGGGAAATTCCTCATAAACGTTTTTTGTCAAAGCTTAAAAGCTATGTGGAATTAATAATTTGAGAAGGCAACACTTTCATGCAATTAGATAGCTAAACTAATGATTGAGTACCTTTGCAAAAATCAACTCTATAGTAGATTAAACTTATCGACCAAAATATTTTGGGTGCAATTTACTAAAAAGACACTTGTGAGAAAGAACATGTGAAATTAATAATTTGGATATATATATATATGTGTGTGTACCACCTGAAACATAATAAAAAAAAATACTTATACAACATTGTATCATTTGGTAAGCATGATTTAAAAAAAGAAAAAAAGAAAAGAAAAGAAAAAAAAGAGGGGGGAAAAAGAAGCTACTTTGTAACTGCTAAAAACAAGTGAAACCACAGGATTCACATAGTGTCATATATAAAACAAAAAAGAGATAAGAAGTCAATGGATTATGATATGATCCATAATAAATATTAGTATTTGAGCAAGTATGGCTGAAAAGAAAATAAATAAAATAATGGTAAAGAATATTGATAATACTGTAATACCATTTACTTCACTATAAGTGCAAGTTTCAAATTTTTGCTTCAAGAACATTAGAGTTCCAACATCAAGAGTAAGAATTTTTCCAACTGTTTGTAGTTTATGATTTATAGTAGCAACTAATTGAAAAGCTTTAATAGATTGGAATTATGATCCAACCATTATAACTTATGCGAAACGCATCCAAGTCTTCATGCGACCATAGAGCTTTGTCCTTTCCAACGGTATGGGAGGAACTGAATAAATCATGACATTCAAAGAAGTTATCTGGACATTTTTTGGCTTTTGTTTCATCATAATCAAAAAACTCCAGTGACCAAGCCGCATCAAAGAGTCTCTTCTCTTCAAAAGAATAATTTATACCTTTGAATGTCGAGGTTATCGACTAAACGAAACCAGCCCTCATTTCTTCAAATGAATAATCGACATCTTCGAATGAGGCGGATATTTGAGAGAAAAGCCGTGCTTCCCTTTCTTTGAAAGTGCAATCATCATAGCCAAATTATCACTCCATTGCTAGAATTAGCACAACTTGTTACCGTCTTTGATACCAAATGTTACGAACACCAATAGTTCATAAAGGAAAACAGTAAAAAAAGATAAAATAAATAAAAAATATAGGTTATTTCGAGGAAACCAGCCCTCCCAAGTATTATTATTTTTTTTCCCCGAAAGAAACCAATAACACTCCCAAGAACAAACACATGCTAGCAAAATAATTCATTCCAAAACTTTTCATCAATTTTACATCTTTAAATAGAGATAAAATGAACACTATCCCACTAACTCACCCACTAACACATTAGCAACTGAATACATAGACATGATCCCTAACTACTTTTACTAATTCAAATTATATAAATAACTAATATCTAAATACTAAATAATGAAATTGCTAATTAAAATAGAACCGTAACAGGTCGAGTCCCATACACATATCAAACATGTCCTCATAGTTTATCTTCAACTAGGTTCTTCTTCACCACTTTCTTGTTTACCTGATATCAGGAGTGGGAGGCACAATTAGAGCCCTCCGTGGCAATAAGCATATAGGACTTGGAGATTGCGGGGGAAAAAAACAGGGTCTACATGATCTGTAACATGGGGATTTGGGAAGTGAGATTTAACTTAATTCACCTTTCCCATGGCATTACGAGGCAGTAAATCCCACAGTAGCAAGCGGGTTGGTATCTGGAAAACAATGAAATCAGTATTGACGACAACAATAACAAAGAAGATGAACAGAACCTCTTTGATAATGCGGGAAAATCAAAAGACACTGGCTTCCCTCAAAAGGATATAATGAGTATATCCATCAACAAAAATGAATCATCTGAAGGAGATCAAAAGAATACGGACAAGAAAAGAAGCCGTGGGAGGAAAACATATCAGCTCCAACACTGCGTTGAGGGCCATATGTTGTACCTTGTACGGTGCAAGTTTCTCTTTAGCCCACGTGGAAAGTTCTTCCAAAGTCAAAGCAGGCTTCAGCTCTTCGTCCCGTTTTCTTTTCACCTCAAACGCAGCCACAACTATTGCACAAACAGCCTCCCCATAATCTTTATCAGGTAAACCCAACACGCAACATTCTGCAATAGCTGGATGCTGTACCAAACAAAATGGGTCAGAATTTCAAAATAAGTAACTAACTTATTTTTAATTTTGAGCAACAAAATATCTACAAACCTCTAAGAGAACGGCTTCAATTTCTAGTGCAGATAACTTGTATCCACCCACCTTCATAATGTCAGCATTAGTACCTAAATCATGAATAGATGGACATTATTTTTGCAACCAACACTCTGGGTGAAAGTCAATTAAACCAGAGACACCAAGTTTGAGGCAAAAATCAGTGCCATGGAGCAAGAAATTATATTATTGGCAACAACAACAAGCGCATAACCAATTCTTTCAACATGGATATGACAAATATGAAAAGCTAAAATAAACTTACGTCCCAAAATGATGTAGTACCCATCTTCATCCACTCTAGCAGAATCACCTGTCTTGAAGAATCCATCATCAATAAATGACTCCTTAGTCACCTGACAAGTGATAGCAGAAGTAAATTGTTAAGATCTTAAGAGAAATTTTAACTTCAAATAACAAATTTAAGAAAGATGCAGCTGAATTACCTCTGGAAGCTTCCAATATCCCTTAAATAATGAAGGACTCTTAATGCAAAGTTCCCCAACTTCTGCATCACCACTCCCATCTTCAGCAAGGATCTTTGCCTATCATAGGAAATGAATTTTTAAAAGTGCTATAAGGCATACAGCTACAGGTCAAAATTATATAATGTTGAGTTTAAAAATAAATTAATTAACCATGATCTTTATAAATTGTGGAAGAAGTCGAATGATGATTCACTTAAAGACTAAAAAGGAAGAATTAGAAAACATGTGGTACAACAAATACTTGCCATAACAAATTAGCCACATACCCCACACACACTATAAACAAATACTCACCCTAACAAATTAGGAACATACCACACTCACATAATTAATACACAAACTCTCTGGAATTTGAAATGGGTGCATAAAGAATTCTTTCATCTGATGCAGAAACTGCCAGATGCTTGTTCCAACTTATTTAGAGGGGAAAAAGGGGGAAAAATCACTAACCTGCACGCCTGGAAGTGGCTTGCCGACAGTGCCTCCTTTCCGCTCACCTTTTAAGGGATTAGAAATCCCCATGACAAACTATGATCAAGGAACCATTAAGTATAGACTAGGAAAGATTTTTACTCTTCACAAATATATCTATTCATGGCTTAAATGAAGCCACTCCACATACCTCAGTCATGCCATATCTTTCCAGAAGGCGATGTCCAGTGATGGATTCCCATTGTTGCATAATGGGAAGAGGGAGAGCAGAGGATCCGCACATCTGGCATATAAAGTTTGAGGATTTCATAGAGTGAGAAGACAAGAGAGATTTTAGTAAAATAAAATAAAGAACAGAGGCAGTCAAATATTGATTAAGTTAGAGCCAAAACATCACCCACACATATTATAACTCTACAGTCTACTTGAATATTTTCCCATATGAGGCTCAACTAGTAAAAAAGTCACAAGCTAATTACCATGAGACGCAACTTTCTTGCAGCCGAAGCAGAAGCAGCCTGTAATTCTGGATCCATAGCGTCATATCCTTGTAGTAGGCGTGTGTACATGGTTGGAACCTAAGTAACAGCAAAAACAGACAAGATGATAATTATGATCTGCAGAATACAAAATGCTCCCTATAAATGGACGAGTTTGTTGAATTTGACCACTTGAATATAGAAAGACTTCTGAAAATAGAACAATCTAACTAGTGTATATCAGGAAATCAACTTACTCCTGTAAACACACTTATAGCATCATCAGCTTTGGTTTCATCATTTGGATAAGATTCCCGCCATTTCTGCCAGATTCCCCTCACACTGAATTTTGGCATGAACTCGACCTTTCAAAACATTAACAGATACAATATAATCAGCTGGAGTGCTGCAAGTAAATAGAATTTAAAATGAAGGATAACTGTTGCATAAAAAGATCAATATAATACTGTTGAATTATAGCAAATGCGAAGCTGAATATGAGAGAGTTACCGTTGATCCCGCATAGAGAGGTGCCAATAAAGCATTAAAGAGTCCATGAACATGTAAAGAGAAGTTAAGATCAACTATGGATTGGAGTTTCTAACCATATCTGGCAGAATGCATCAACTGAACAAAATTTATATGCAACTAAATTTTAGGTAATAATACAATAATTACTAAGGCCAAATTTTTAACAGGGTAAAAAAGAGGATTGTCTGGATATGATGTAGTGGTAGACAGTGCAAAAATTGATCACTGGATGTATATCCCCATGCATCCTTTAACATTTGAACCTGAAAGGATAACAAAAACCTAACATCAGTTGTTGTCAGGGATACAAAATTGTTCCAGCAACTAATTTGAAATTAGATATTAACACAGAGCTGGATATGGGGATTTCAGTTTCTGCAAGCATATAAAAGAAAACAGCTAGTACTTAATTCATTTTACCAATTATTACTAATTACACTGTAATGAACAAAGTGAATTAATAACTACAACACATAACGCACAGATAACAATCAACTTTCTTATAATGATGATAATTGAAGAAAATTTTTAAAATTAATAATTTTAATGACTAATGGAAAGCATGTGTTTCTTCTCCCATTATTTTCATCCTAGAAACTAAAAATATTACTATGTTGAGGTCATTACAAGTATCTCTCTAAGATTTAGTAAAAACTTGAAAGTGCTCTGCAGAAGACTAATTTTTACAAAGAAGAAAAGACCCAGCTAAACATTGACTGGATTCAAGATCCAAGAAATAATTCACAATTCAATCTGGTTAGTAAAAATCTTAAATAATGCCAGTTCGTTTTTGACACATCCAAAGCTTTTGATTTTAAGTTAAAAAATCTATTAATTCCTAATAGAAATTAAGTGCAAATGAGTACCTGGGCTATGATGCCTTTGTGTGTGTGGACAACTCCTTTCGGTTTACCTGTTGTACCACTGGTATATATGATCAATGCTGGGTCATCGCCTACATTTAAACATTTAGTCAAAGCTGGGTCATGCAACATATAATATCATGTAAAATCAAAATGCAACAGACCATTTATGTGCATGGAGACTTCAATACCTTGAAAAGAGTAATCACCATCTGTTTCTCCATTTCTCATGCCATCATACTCTGTAGAGCCTGAATATATACTTGAAACATGAGGAATTAGAGACAATGGAGCACCAGTTTTAGCTGAAACAGTTTCCATAAGTTCTTGATGATCTTCAGTCTCAGAATCATGGCTATATCCTAAATGTAAATTGACAGAAAAGCTTCAATTATTGGATGCAAATGAACAATCATATCACCATCTATATGATGGGTGATAGTTGTCTGAACAAAAGAATGTGATAGAGTATAAACAGCAAGCACTGGTTGCTAGTAAAAATAGATACAGATGACAGATTCTTAAGAGATTTAGGTTTTAGATCAATACAATCTGTTTTACAGTTTATAGCCATTAACAGAATCAATACTGAACTTCCTTTGCCAGCCTTATAATATGTGATTGCTAAACTACAAAAAGGTTGTCTTAATAGACCTGAACTAACTGCAGATGAGATGATGAGATACAAGATTTAAGGAACAAACCGAGTCATTCATCACATGCAGTAGTTCTGCTTCCGGGTAGTTGAGTGCAAGAGGGACTGCAACACCCCCACTGAACCAAGTTCCAAGAACTCCAGCAACAAATTCAGCAGAAGCTTTACCAACAATTCCTATTCTTGAACCACCAAGATGTTTATTTTCTGTGAATCCATCAGCCTGCAAGAGAAGTTTTTGTTTGTGTCCTGTTACACTTTGATTCGAGCTAGCAAATTGAAAAAGAAAAAGAAAAATTTGTCCCCTCAAAAGGCTGAAAAGTTAAAAAGAAAAAAGCGACCAGTCAGATGAGAAAGTTGCATCATTCCTTTACAGTGCCAGGACAAGGATCCATTTAATTGAACTGCAGAAAAGGAATACTGAACCACATACAGGTATAACATCCTCTTGTATTGGCTTCAAGGGAACTCTACGTAAATGGCATGGTGCAGCTGTATCCATTGAAAGATACAAGAGAGAGCAAAATGTTCAACTCACAGTTTTCAAATCAGCATGGCATAACAAAGTCGATATCTTCTGAGCAGAGACAATCAGTTGACGGTAAGTGTAACTTTCATGATCAGCTCTTATGGCAATACTATCTGGAGATGCAAATCCCGTGCTGGAAACTGCTTTTACAAGCTCCATAGGTAAATTATTTACTGAACCTGTAAATTGGATCCAAAAAACAGAGTCACATACCATATAACACGAAATTAGGAAGGAAACCACTAATGAATTCTTCATAAGAATTTACTAGTTTATTCATTGTTTTTACCACTAGAAGGAGAAAAAATCAGATAAACATACATATTTTAGCTGACCGTTAGAAAGAAAAAAATTTTTTTTGGAAGAGCTGGTAGCTTCGAGAACAAGCTCTTAATATATGATCATCCAACTCTGGTTTAGTTATAGCTTTCACTTATGAACAATTCGTTGGACATTGGTAATTGTAATTACCACTAAATATACTAATTCCAAAATCAATACTTAATCAATGGATGGTATCCAATTTCCAATCAAGAACGGCAATTAGCTGAGCAAAAAACCCCCCACAAAAATAAGAACTTCTTGTTGTCTGACAAGCCCATTTGGCCACACATAAATAACAAACACAATAAACCAACATGCAGCATTTCCATTAAAGTCCAATTCATTTATCTCAAGGGTCCAATTAACTAAAGATCAACATTTTCAGCTTAAATAAACTAAATAATATTAAAGAACTTACCAGAAGAGGAGGACCGAAACTGATTGGAACACCAAAAGCTGCGATTTTTATTATTCTGAGAGAAAAAATGCAGAGAGCAGAAAAGTCGCCCAAGGCCGAGAGAAGAAATATAGTAATCTGGAGGAGAGAAGCACGATCTAAGTCCAAGGTAGGTGGCCTTAAATTTAAATACGCACATGGTAGATTGTGGGTTCCGCCGTTGGCCTTTTGGATGGTCACAGATTTTATTGTATCGCTGTAAAAAATTTGTCCATAGTCATTAATGATCCCACTGAAAGTTTGATATTGCGTGGCTTAATTAATGGGTTTTATGGGTTTTCGGTTCGATTGATGAATCGAGAGGAGGAGAAAGGTAAGGTAAGGTCAGGTAGGTAGGTTGGTGCTTGCATGGGTGGGCCGGCGGGGGACGCTTAGGTTAGGTGGCTGGCACGAGTGTTAATGCAAAACGGAAGGAAAGGGCGGCCATTTACGTGCAAGTTTTAATGAAAGTTGCTCTTTTAGTTGTGGGCATTATCAAGGAGCTCTCCGTGGGTCAAAAAAAGAAGAGCCGGGATGCAACCCGTTCCATTGGCTTTTCAACTCTAATAGGGTGGATATCGGATCATTTTCATTATTATTTAATAATTTTTATTTTTAATAATCAAGCCTCTCTTTGTTGATTGCCGAACTTAAAACTATCTCCAATATAATAATGATGTGAAGGTAAAATTTGAGTAGTCTGATGTGTAAAGAAAAAAAAAATGATTAATTGATAAAATCATCACATGGTTAAATATAATACATCACTAATGATGATATCTTTTTTGAATTGATTATTTTGAATCAAATTAGACACGAAATGACTGTCCTTACCACGTGATTTGATGCTTAGTGCTCTAAATTGAACCATGCTTCGGCATCAGTTCCTTTGTGGGTGGGAAAGTATAGGAAGAATCACCCATTTGAATTTTCTTTCCCCCCATAAATGCAAAAAATTCCAAGTAATGAGAGGTCGACTACAAGATATTTTGCCTGAGAAAATACCCGAAGCGATATCTTTGAGAAATTGGCCACCAAAAAAAAAAGAAAAAAAAAAATCGAACACGCAGTTTGTAGAAATTCAGAGACAGAGAGCCTCAGTCCAGAGCTGGAACCGCCCCCTCCTCTTGACTGAAACTTTTCCAAGCAATGTCGCCGGCAAACAACATCCGACGCAGGACGTTGCCAAAAACCCACATGCGGAGGACATTGCTAGAAACTCACATCCTCTCGAATAACAGACCACATCCTCCCTCTAGATCGGCAAGCATGTTTCCTCCGTTGCCGACGAAGATTATTGTAGAGCCGACAGGCTGTCAAGCCCATCTCACGCGAGTCATTTGAACCCGCCTCCTCTCTCGCCTATAGTTCCTTCTTGCTGTAGATCGAGCTCCAAAAATCCTCATTGGTCTATTGATTCTTCACCGGCGACTGAATTACTGAAAAAACACCTAGAATTTTGATGCAGAAAGATCGGAAGAGCGTCGTGAATTCTGGCAAAAAAAAGAACCCAATTCTTTAAATTTTTGGCCTATTCTTTTTTGCAAAGCATAGACCCTTTTGTAGTACTCCGTCTCCGGCTAGACCAGTATGAGGGAAGCCGCCCCATTTTTTTTTCTTCTCTGGTTTGTAACTGGAGTAATGTTTGGACAAGGTAATTTCCCTTTAATCAAGGGCACATTTTGCGTGTTCAAGTAATATCTCGGGTCTGAGATATTCAGTACATCTATCATTTTTCAAAAATTCCATCTTTGAATCTCGCAATTCTGTGAAGGAATGTTGGAATTGTATTTTTATTCATTCAATTGTATCTTCTTGAGCCTTGAGGTTTATTGACGATAAAATGGTATTATAAAGCATAGTGAGTGTCCTTGTAATTGTAACTCGGGATTTCGATATGAAAGAAAAATTTATATAATTTTTTACTATATAACAATTTTTCATACAGTATGTAAATTCCTATCTTTGACAATAGGCCTTTTTCCTCCATAATTTCATAGTATGCAACCTAAACAAATTCCTTGTCAATTTCTTGATTTCAACAATCAAACTTGTCAGGCCACCTCTGATTTTTTTTATCCATCTCAACTTATAATAATATACTTTTATTAATTAATTGTGCACAACAATCAACAATAATAATAAAACTAACCATATATAATCTTAAATTGTACTTCTCCAAAAATATTAATTTAAGTTTTGACACAAATGAGCCAAAGATGCCCATCTTTATTACATTCTTGAGCAGAATTCGCAAACATTCAATCATTAAACACATACAATCTCTTAGCTTGATTCACAAATTTCATGTTAACATGGCTTGATAAGGAGGAGGTTTGTTTATCTGTTCATTTCCATACTGTTATGCCTCTTTTATGTTGAGCCAATTTTCATCTGAAAGAATGTACACTTAAGAGTTGTTATAAAATGTCATCTGATATTTCTGCAGTGCTATAATCTCATACAAAAGGCTTGGTTGTGTATTTGGGTTCTTCAAGGTTGGGACCTAACCATCTATCTACATTATGCACAGGCATTTGAGTTGGGGAATTAGAAGGGAAGTTACTTTAACCACACAGTTGTATTCCATCCTTTTAAAACAGGATAATTAATGCTTCTGATGATATCACATCGATTTTGTATAATTTTTGATATATGAATATCTAGATTTCAGCGTTTTTGTGAGCATGTAATATGCTATAAACTGGATGCAGTTTGACAAAACGATGAAATACTAAAGCAAATTTACTGAGGAAATTCAAATTTCAAGTCACTCGTGATAAAGAAGACCAGAGGAAACAATAAAAACAGTTCCTCCAAAGCGTCAAATTAGCCATAAAAAAATAATGGCCTCAATTTGATGAAATCACAAACCCTACTAAGTGGATCCACCAGGGGAAAAATGGTTAAAAAGAACATTTTTTTTCCTCCTATATACCAGCACCTTGGCATGCTTACATGATAGTACAGCAGCCCCTGTCTTCATAGACCAAGGGCGGGTCAGGCGGACGCACGTGGGCGTAGGATGACTCTAAACAAGCCTCTTGAAATGCCTGCCGGAAAGGATAATACCGACCATACTCATCGTAACTACTCGTCATCTGGTACCAGTGTGGATTATCAGTATAGTTATTATGCAGAAATAAGTTCTCTGAACATTGGCCATATTGGAACCAGCATACTTCTGCATTTTTTCTGGCTTTTCCAAGCTTTTTCAATAGTGTGTTTGGGTTGATCACACCTGAGACTTGCACCATCCCATATTCATCCATTCTGAAATTATTTACTCCTTCAATTATATACCAGAAAAGAACCATGTAAATAAATACAATTTCACGATAAAAATGGATGTTTGATTTGACAATAGTTAATTAAGTATTATTGTATTGTACCTCTGCTACTGGAAAGAACGCCTCTAACTGCCTTTTGCCATCCTGAGCTTCGGGTATTTACTCTCAAAATACAAGTCTGCAGAAAATACCCAAAAAACAAAAAATGAAAAAGACCACCCGGAAGGCAAGTCTTTGACTCCCTAGAGGCGTTAAAGGCCACCAGGGACAGGACAGGTGTATTGGCAGCAACCATAAAAAGACAAAAGAAACCGACAAGAGAAAGAAGAATTATACCATGAATGCAGAATGGTCTTCCTTTATTGAACGAGTGCATTTGATAATCGCCATTGATGAGATCGATGATGCTTTTGTTTTGTGTGGAATTAGTTTATGAAATGTTTGTAACGAAAATATCATCATATCATTTGATGAAGTCCTTCGAACTTAAATAGAGTGTTGAGCGATTTCTTTCCCAAATGGTATGATTCCCAGCGGAAGCTAAAAACAGTTACAAATGATTAGAATTTTGCGAAGATATTCGGTTAATTGATATGATACCATATTTTTTACTTGGTTTATTTATGCACATTTGATACTCTTATCCTTAATTGTTGGGCAACAAAATCCTCTCCATATATTAGCAATGAGATTACCATTTTTCATTTTTGGAAAGAGATCTCAAATTTCTGTAACAAAATGATGCCTTGGATGAGCAGTTTTGGATTATAAGGAAAAAAATCACCAGCAAAAGAAGCCAATTAATGCACTTTTATCAGTTGAATGTGAACGAAAAAGTTTTCTGACTACCCATATACGAAATTTCTTTCCTCTGTAAATGCACAATTTTTCAACTTTGTGCTTTGATCTCGCAATCCGTAGAAGAAATGTCTATTTTGAATAATTGTCAATGAAGTTGGAATGTATTTTTATTCATTCATTCAACAATGTCAGAATGTCACACCAATCACTTGTGATAGACTTGGTTAACAGGTTATAAAGAATTTTAATTTGGATTTGAGCTGGAGTATTAGGTTTCAATGAATATATTACAAATTTAACTTGGATTTGAAGTTCAAGATAGTTAGCTCTAACTAAGAGTTAGTTGTCAATGATGAGAAACAACTCTATGTGTCTATAAAAAGAGAAACTTAAAAGCATTTAAGGAAATTATTACCTCCAAGAAGAGAAAAGGAATAGTATAGCATAGCATTCAAGTGCTCTTTTGAGGTTTAGCAAAGAGTTTAAAATTGTTTGTGTAAAGCTTAGTTAGTATTCTTGGGGTTGTAGTAATTAGCTTGGGGTTACAATGTGAGCTAGAAATCTATATATTTAGTATAACAATTTTTCATATAATAGAAATCTCAATCGTTGACAACATGTTGTTTTCCTTCGCAATTTCACAGTATGCAATCTAAACCAAATTCCTTGTGGATTTCTTGATTTCAGCAATCAAACTTGTTGGTTACATCTGATTTTTTAACACAGTCTGATATCAATGAGCCAAAGATGCCCATATTTATTACGTTCTTGAACACAATTTGCAAACATTATAATCATCAATCAAACACATGGGATTTTCATCTGAACATGACTTGATCAGGAGGAGGTTTGTTTATCTGTTCATTTCCATACTGCTGTGCCTCTTGTTGAGCCAGAATCCCCTTCCATCCTGCACACAATAATTTACACTTTCAAAAAGAGTTGTTATTAAACCATGTCACAGTCGATGTTTCTTCAATAAACCGAGGGCTAGTACCTAGAGCAGATCCAGGCCACGACTCTGCAGCTCTCTGAACTCTTGACAAAGAGAACAGCAGGGACAGAAGATGTGCGAGACGACATCTTGATATGGAGCCTCGACTAGGCCATATCGGGTCCTCAGCTTAGTTCTGTACTTGGAACCCATGATCCATTGGGTGCAAACAGCAGGCATCATTAAGAGGTATATGAAACTCCCTAAAGGACAGGCTGCATCATTTTATTTGGTGTTAGTATAGACTAGAATTTCATTACAACTGGGAGATACATATTAGAGATGTTAAAGCTGAATTCTTGTTTAGTTACAGTTGCCAGTAATTACGACTAGGGTGTTAACCCTAACTAATACTTGGGGAGTGAATGGCATCCATATTATGCCTTGAATTTGAGATTTATCACATTAAATTAGGGGGAAAATTGGGTGACATAATTTTGTTTTAATCATTTGAAGTGAAGGGCTTACACAATTCTCCAGAATCCAGGACCTCTGCTATCTGTCCAAATGTCACGCAGGGGAAAAACGCTGTCATGATAGCTGCAAAAACAACTAGACAAAGTCAGATCAATCCCCATGGTTTCAATTTTAGTATATTTTGTTCGACACTCGTCCAATAACTTTATAGCTATCCGAGATTACATTCATGTTTTCTTTGTTAACAGATGGATTCCCAGTGTTTTGTAAAGGTGGATATAGGATTACCGTTAGTCTGGTTTAGATGACAGTCAAACAGGCCAGTGCTCCAGGGGAGTCCTACAGAAGCTGGCTGCCCAGTCGGAAAATTCTGAGGATAGGAGGTCGCTGGGGTGGGGCTCCATGGCCTTCCGAAGGGTGGAGGCTGCTCTGTCCGAGAGTTGATGGGAGGGTACGGGGTCACTGGTTCCCCTGCACTTGGAGTTTCCTCTTCCTCACTGACTTGGATTTTTCCCATGTTATGTTGAGTAAGCTGGATCAATGTTAAGCTCAAGAAAGATGGTGCTTCATTTTTTGTATGGAATGGAGCTTGCACAAGACACTATTACATATAAGAAAATCAATTCAGACTTTGCAAATTCCTCAAAGTCGACTCGTTGCTTAACAAGGGACAAAGTGCGAGGGACCCATGCCCTCAATATCATGGTTTCAATTATTAATCCATCCGTGCATATCCTTAACACATCAGGATCAGTTTAAGGACACCAATCTTAAATACCTTTTCGCTTGAGCGGTGAAATTATCCATTTTTTTTTTACTTTACAGATGTTGAGAAACAAATATTTGACGATTGATGTTCTACCTTAAATTTTTAATCTTGTCAAAATGACAACATGAAATCTTACCCATCGATTCTGAATCAAGTCTCTGATATGTAATTTTGCAACCTTGCGCAAGTAGACTTAATTAATAAAATAAAAATAAAAAACGTAGCAAGTAAATTTTTGAAAGGGACAGCTACCCAATCAATTGGACCAAATATAGTATGAAATTGAAACTAGTGGGGTTGTAAATTTTGAAAAATAAGAACAAGGAAATTCCTATCTCATTTTCCTCATCATCACATATATCATCAAAAGTAGCGTTGGGGTCAGCACAGTGGAATACATGTTTTTTCCTCTCGTTGTGCTAACTTAATACAAGATAATCAAATATCACGTGAATCATACATGCAACAATGCATTGATAATGGCAGAAATTGGTAACTGTTAGATGATTTGTTGAGTAATTTTATTATTACTATTTTTTTTTTTTTCAAATTGGAGTTTTTGACTTTGTATTGCCATTATTAGCGTTTAAAAATCTCACGTTCAAAAATAAGAAAATGTTGATATTTACATATATTTTTGAGAAAAAGAGAGTAAAGGTCAATGGTTGGGCTTGGATTGGACTTGAAGAGATAGCTCTTGGGGCTCATTGATCCACACATTTGGATTAGGACAAGAAAAAACTGATGCAGTTATTATACATAATTAGCATTAATCCTTCAAAATCGGAAACATAGTAGAATTATGATGGTATGAGATAGAAACATAGTAATTTTCATCTAACGTTAGATGTCCGGCGCCAACATAGCGTCATATGTTAAAGAAACCAATAACGGTTTTACATTGTAGTTGTCTGGCACCATATATATAGGGCTATAAAGTTCCTATGCATACTAGCTAGTCTCAATTTGAATTCAACTCAGTTATTCTATTTCTATTACTTTTATTAAATTTTGCATATACATATATATATATATTGCATTCACATATAACCTTTTCTTTTTTCTTTTCAGAACTCAATTAGTCCCTAGCTGAAAATGATATTCATCATTTGTCCCCTTGTAAGTTTGGTCATACATTAGATTGATCATACAATTCCATGTCGGACAGACTAAATTCCTTATTATATAAAGTTTTTAGGTATTTCCACATTTGCTTACAGCCACATCTCAACCTTTCTTTTGTTGTTGGGGAAGGGAAAGAGTTAGAAGAGTGTAACGTATAAATGCGAGACTAAAGTTTCTTGGGTTTGGTTAGGGTGATTGAGTTCTTTCATTTCTAGCTTCTTTCCTGGATTCATTGAATCACTCAATGTGGAGTTGGCGAGTTGCTTAAATTGACTGCAATATTCTTCAGTTTCTGCAGCCTGCAAACTCAGCTTTTTTGAAGAAGTCATTATCGACTTCTATAGAAGATTCTGGAATTATTTAGAGCAATACGACTAACTGAAATATCCTAGAATCAAAAGGGCATGCAAGTTGCATGAGAAATCTAGACATGCAAGTTGCAAGAATAAAATAAAGGAAGAAGGAACCAGCCGAGAAGGATCAAAGAAAATGATAACAAAATACAGCCGCCATACATGGATAATTCTAGAATAGAAATTGGCATGCATCCAGCGACATTGACTGCCTATAAATAGGCCCAACCGGTTGCATGGGTGTGTGAGCTAGAGGTGAGAGATTGTAGTGTAAAAATGAGTGTTTAGGTGATGGGTAAACAGTGAGTGCTCAAGAGAGTTCTTGAGTGCTTAAGTAACATAAATAATTAGTGTGAGAGTTAAGTGACTTATTGGTATGAAAATATTTTGTGAGCATTAATAAAAGACACTTCTTTAGTGTATTGTAAACTCTACAAGTGGTATAAGAGCTTAGCAAATTCAACAAGTGATATCAGAGCTTGCAAACTAAACATTTTAAAAAAATGTTTCTCAGTGATTCTTATGTTTTTACAATCGAGCATGACAAACCACTTAGCTACTACAAGAACACTGCATGTCTATAGTTTCTTAGGCAATGCTTGCTCAAAACAATAGGTCATACCAGGTTATATTTCATGCAGACACATCTTGATAATGGATATGATTGATGAATTTACCATGGCTTTTTTGAAAACGACTGTGGCTCAGAACAATATGTGTATCTTTCATGGGACAATTCTAAGGAACTCACGGTTGGGTTCCTTACGAAGCCTAGGAACCAATGAAATGCTGGCATGTAGTGTGTCAGGTGAAGTATCAGTGTGTGATTAGAGGCTGAGTTTCTTAAGGGAACCCAGCTGAGTTCCATAGCCGGACTGACCTTTTATGTAAAGAGCCTTTACATACATTTTTGAGAAAAAGTAAAGACCAATAGTTGGGCTTGGATTGGACTTGAAGAGATGGCTTTTGGGGCTCATTGATCCACACATTTGGACTATAGGACAAGAAAAAACTGATGCGGTTATTATACAAAATTAGCATTAATCCTTCAAAATCGGAAACAAAGCAGAATTATGATGGTGTGAGATAGAAACATAGTAATTTTGATCTAACGTTAGCTGTCTGGTGCTAATATAGTGTCATAATGAAAGAAACTAATAATCGTTTTACATGGTGTAGTTTTCTGGTGCTGGAAAGTTCCTATGCATACCTCAGTCACATATAATTAACGTTTTCCTTTTTCCTTTTTGAACTTGATTAGTCCTTAGCTAAACATGATATTCACCATTTGTCCCCTTGTAAGTTTGGCCGTACCTTAGATTGATCATACAGTTCCAAGTCAGACTGACTAAATTCCTTATTAAGGTTGTCATTAAATATGAAGGCTGGTCATCAATCATCACTGTCATCAAATATTTTCACAAGGAACTCCTCTATTAACTAAACATTCTTAAATTAAAATCATACTTAAATTAAGATCATTGGTGTTAATTAGTCTCAATGCGAATTCAAGATATTTTTCAAAAATTTTCTGAAAATTTTATTAAAGAACTTCCCACTCGTGTGACATGCCACATGTATTTTAAATTCACATGACATTTATCTATGCATTCCATATAGAAGAGAAGTTTTTTAATGAAACTTTGAAAAGGTTTTTGGAAGGTACTTGTGAATTCCAACTCATTCAGTCCTTGGCCAAACGTGATATTCATCATTTGTCCATAAGTTTAGCTGTAAATTAGATTGATCCAGGGATTAATGGTACAATTCCATCTCATATTGACTAGTTGGCATCAAATAGAAAAAGTCCGGTCCTCAATCATCACTGTCATCAAATGTTTTCACAAGGAAATCGTCTATTAACTAAACATTATTGAATTAAAATCATTGAAGTTAATTAGTCAACTTATCATCTAGCTGTACGATGAACTGATTCTAGGTGGGTCAAGTAATGGGTGTTTATTGATTCTAACAGACGTGGATTTTGATTCATTTAAGTTATAAATTTCATGTCCAATATTATTAACAAGTACTATAAGTGGAATGCATTTGTATTAGAAAAAGTAAATAAATTAGGCCGGAAAATTAAAATAGTTAAAAATGAGTTGGCCATGTTAGCAGCATGTAAATTTTAGAAGAAAATCTACAAGTGGACTTGGAATAATTTGAAAAAGTCTCATGAGGGATGATAACTGAGATAATTAATAATAATAATCCCATTGATATATATAAGCATAATCAAAAGGGAAAGCAACATCTTTTCTTGATCAGTTGCACCAAAATTAAGTACCTTCGGCTAAGATAAGATGGGTAGAATTAAAGCCAATGAGGAGGTGGAATGTAGTGGGAATATTATTGTAGCGGCCACCTCGTATCCCCTGAAGTCCGAGACAGAGCATTGTCGTCCATCGGTTGGGACAATGGAAGCAGTGGCGTCGTACCCTCCAAAGGCCGAGACGGAAGAGCAACTTACATCTGTCGAAAGGTCGAACCAGTGATCACCAACACCTCGTAATCCTCCAAACATTAATGATATCCAGGCCCCTCCATATGCAGCAGCAGCAGCAGCAGCAGGAACTGGAGGAAGGTCTTGGACCACTGGTTTGTTTGACTGCCATCTAGACCAATCCAATGGTAGATTAACATACTTGCTGTCGTGTCCTCAATACCTAGAGAGAAACAATTAAATGAGGACAAGGGCTTGATATTGTAATTATTAATTTTCTGGTGTTTTGCAGCTATTATGACGGCGGCTTGACATTTGGGCAGCTTGCCTGCTGGGGACATTCATGTACCTGGCAATGCTGCCAGCGTTTTACTCATTTTGGATCATAGGATCCAACTATAGGAGAAAGCTAAGGACAAGGTTTGGTCTAGCCGAGGCTCCATATCAAGATTTTGTATCCCATCTCGTCTTCCCCTTTTGTTCCCTCTGTCAAGAATTCAGACAACTGCAAAAGATGGGCCTTGATCCTGCTCTAGGTATGTATAAATATGATCATCTATCTATCATTTTAGCAGCAGTTTGAATGAGTTGACAAGAGTGTGATGTGCGTGCAGGATGGAATGGAATACTGGCTCAGCAACAACGGGCAATGCAGAATGCAAATCAACAGATTTACAATGAACCTCCTTCTGTTCAACAAATGTCTAAATCAATTTGATTGTTTCGATTCCAATATTGCTAAAACTATTTATTAGTTCAAGAAATATGAACAAATGTTATGTTGTTTCTTGGAACCTTAATTATTATATATGTACCTGAATTCAATTGCATTTGTATGCATGTCTGCTATTTGGTTAATGCCGGTTCGATTGTGTTATCCCTTATTTGCTTAATGATTCCTGATGAAGATGGAGTTGTGAGTGCAGCCACCTACGGCATAGCAGTTTCTCGGGACTTTGGCCTCTTTTTTTCCATTTTTTTTTTCAACTGACTCTGGCCTCTTGTTAACGACACTTATTATTAATTGGCAAAAGAATACGGGTTCATTATTGGGGCTGGTTCTCCCCAATTGGACCAGGTTGCGATTTACCCTGCCCCCGCCGAGGCCACCCTGTTTTCGGAAAAACTTATTTTTGACCTTTTCAAAAATTGGATTTTTTTTCCTTTTTTTTTTTTATTTCAACTACAGGTCGTCAAATTTCCACCATCATTTCCACTATCTTTTAGCTACACCCCTACCTATTCCATATACTATCGATATTTCTCTAAAAATAAACGAGCCATTAATCATCATTGAGTGGTTGTTGATCGTGTAGTATGTGCAGATCTTTTTATTTTCTTAGTTAAGCGTAAAAGATCACACAGGTATATTTATTTATTGAAATAAAGAACAACACGGTAACACCAAAAATAATGAGCTAGAACTATAATTATATATATATTTTTTTTTTTCGCACTGCATTTTTTTTATATGTTTTTCTTTTTGGTTCCAAAGTAACACTCTCTGTGTGTTAATATCTTGCATCTTCTAATTCCAAATTGATTACCGAAATACTCTCAGTCTAAAATAATAGCTAGCTAGCTATTCTTGTTGGTAGATTCAGTCATTCAGACATCACAATCAATCGTAATTACTGAAGAAGTTGGAAAAACTCAATATCATTTATATATTTTTAACTAATAATTAAATAGGAGTTCGATCCTCTTGTATGGAGTTTGTTATACTTATTGTAGATTTTTTTTTTTTTAACATTTGTGCTTCAATATGACTTATGTATCTATATGTATTTGTACTGCTAAAATACAAATTGCGATTGTACTTGCGAAAAAAATTCATAATTAAACAACTCATATCCATAGTTGACGATACATGTTTAACTCTTGCTTGTATATGAGAAAACCCTAGATAACAAGCTTTATAAATCAAACAATAAAATGAATCATACCGATACAATTATAATGTCCCTCAACCGTGTACCTAAACACACTCGACACTTATTAATTGTCACTTATCAACAATTAATCTTCTCAGTAAAAAAAGTCGCTTCTATACAATTAATCGAAGGCTGACACAAATTTTGTCCACTCATATGATAGAAGACTCAATTGATAAATATATTAACTACACCAAACACATAGATGATAGATATAAACGTGTTACAAAGTCATGTTAATTATCTCGACATTTGTTGAGCAGGAGGAGGCGTGCCTATCTGCCCATCATGATTTCCGTATTGCATCTCCTGTCGTCGAGCAAGGATTCCATTCCATCCTGCAAGTAGTTAGTTAATTTATCGATCAAAGAGTACTCAATAGATCAAGCTCATGAAACATCATCATTTTAATTGTTTTCATAATTAAAATTTGATCTTGTTATGACAAGGAACTAGAAAGTAAAATTAATGTATACGTACCAAGAGCCGGGTCGAGTCCATGAAATTGCAGCTCCCTGAATTCTTGACAAAGAGAACATAATGGACAAAATATGTGGGAGAGCCAATCATGATAGGGAGCTTCTACTAGACCAAATTTCTCCCTTAGCTTTTTCCTATAGTTTTTCCCAAGTATCCAGTGGGTACCTGAATACATCCTTGCTACAAACTTGAAACTCGCTATCCCACAACCTGCATCAATCAATCAATATGTTCAAATCTCAAAATAAGAGATATATATTGGGATTTAATAAAATATTTTGATATTTGCTTCATTATATAATGCCTAGCCAGCTTACTGTATGTATATATGTACCATGCATGTGCAATCAATCAATTGTACGTATAGAATCACAAATATTTCTGCCATTTTATTAATTAGAAGTACCGGTGAAAGAACAAGGTTCTTGCAATATTAGTGCTTGCAACTATATATATATATATATATAACTAACTAACTTGTGATAAGTGGATGTATATTCACGACAATTTTACTTTTTAGTTATATAGTACGTCAAATTAACAACAATACATTTGTCACGAGTCATTTTCATGTTCGAGGAAATTAAATGGATGACTTACTTGTTTTTCCTTCATCCAGGACCTCGGCGATCTGGCCGAAGGTCATACAAGGTAAAAGTGCTGTTATAACAGCTGCATGCATCAAAAAATAAACCACGAGACAAAGTCACATAACAAGTCAAATAACATAAGCAGAGTACTGTTTTGAAACGTAGACCATTGGAGATACCGTTAGTTTGGTTTTGATGACAGTCAAATAATCCAGTGCTCCAAGGGAGTCCTACGGGCTGAGGAGCCACTGCTTCCACCCAGGGACTTCCTACGGGAGAATTAGGCTGTCTTGGCTGTGAGTTCGGAGGATTAGTGGCCATTGGTTCGGACGGACAGTGTAGGTTCTGAGGATACGAGGGCGCCATTGGTTCGGGCTGAGGCTGCCTTGTCTGATAATTTGGAGGATACACGGCCACGGCCACTGGTTCCGTGGTCCATGGCCTTCCAATGGTGACGGATGTAGGCCGGAAGTCTAAAGGATACGAAGCAACTGGTACTTGAACTACGTATGGAGTTTCCACTTCCTTTATGTCTGGAATTTTACCCATATTGGCTATTGAACTGAATGAAACAAGATGCTTTTGCCACGATCATCTTCTATTTACTATTTATAAAATAGTCTGATTAATTTGGACCTATTTAATTTTATTTTATTTGCAGAAAAGAGAAATTAATATAGAGATTAATATATGATAACACAATCAGACTTTTCGAATTTGCAAAAGTCCACTTGCTACTTTGTTTTACAAATATCGACGACTCCATCCGTTTCTGCAATATAAAAGGAGATAATATAGAGATTACAAGGCAAATTAAAAACTGAGCCATTCAACTTGGCTATGTCCCATTTTAAAATCCGCTTTTGTTATTTGGGGGTTGAGGAAATCTTGCTAATTATACGTAAATAATAATACAATAACGATGTAATGGTCATTCCTAACATGAAAAGAACTAAATACAAGGTTACTTACAGCTAGCTTGTAGGTCATTTAAGAATTATGAGCATATTTTGAAGTTGACATTGTGCACATGAAACCAACTCAATACGTGGACTTCTTCAAAGTCAACGGGGAACCAACCTCTCTTTTTTCCCCCATTCCCGGCACTAAAAATGTGCTGATCAATAGATTTTTCATCAAGGAGTAAACTATAATTGAGATAATTTCTTATTCTTCTTAGAAGTTACTCAAAAAGTTTCCACAAGTAAATTTCCACTTTCAAGAACTATTTTTCAAAAAGCCATTGCAAATAGAATCTAGTCTAGCTAAAATATGGGCCTTGCAAACAGGCTCTAGCCAAAATATTAAACAGGTTGACAGGTTGGATGCATGGTATAGAAGGGCATGTTGCATTTACAGGTAGAAAGTATAACGCAATCAATGAAATTATTAGATCAACTAACAAAAGAGACTATTTTTTTTTTTTAACTTATGTTATTATAGAATTGATCTAGTGCCAGACATGTGGTATCCTATAGCGCCATACAACCATGTAGTTGTGATTTCCCATATGGCGTAGCCCATACACGCCACATGGCTGTCTGGTGTTATATGTATGGCGCCAGAATGAGACTTTATGTTAATATGTTTGCTTCACTTGTACTTTCTTAACCATGCTTTACTCTTGAGATATCCACTTCAGCTACTCCACCTTAGCAGTGGTCAACAATGGACAAAACATATATCCACCGCTTTTGCTGATGCCACCATGAGCGAGCCTTTTTTGCCACTCCCACGATCTTAAGTGTATAGCAACTGAGCACTGAACAATACAGTAACTAAAGAAGATTCATCCACACAATCTGAATATATCAACTAATTAGGGGATTTTGCACGTGCTCTCCGATCTCTTGTATTTTCGACTCCAAAAATGACTAGTTTTTCTTTTTACTTCTTCACTGATTATCAAGCAGCCATCAACTCTCTCAATCTATCATGCCAAGGTTCTATGCTAAATCTAACATTGGTGAAACAAATGTAACGATGACACATCACAACATAAGATGACAATGCTATGCACATCTTCTGAATTATAGTGCTTGTCCAGTCTCCGTAAACCAGAAAAAACAAGCTCATAGCAAAACAGGCATGGAAGAAGATACTCCAGATGTTGATTTTTCTTCTCCCAGAGGCGCCGCCACTATCAACTCCTGCAGATAAACCTATTCGCAAGAGAGTTCCTGGATATTGATGAAAATAAGAATCCCTCACGATGTCTAAACAAATATTACTTCTAGGCAACAAGAAAAAGTTAAAAGAAAGAAAATGGAAATGGTATTGGTCTGGCAACATTCAGCCGAGGTAATTTAACCAACTACTAACTGGAAAGGAGGAGGAACACTGGGACTGAATTGAAACTGAACATTATCCAACCCATTAACTATTCACAATAAATTTTGACAAGACTCCATGAATCTCAATTTTTTTTTTTGGCGGCGCCCCCTATTTCATTCACTTACACTAGATTATAACGATATGTCAGTCCTCAAATTTTGAATAGTGATCCCTTCTCCTTGGGCAGAGAAGGAACTTGGAAAACATTCTCGCATCAACAATATTAACATTGTCATGCTTAACATATTTCCCCATGTAATGAATGGGTGGAACTTCTGCGGCGGAATTCGAGAAAATTTTCTATATGTCCTCTTAGGCCACTAATTTTTTTTTGAAATAGGAGAGAGAACGAGTGGAATTGAATAGTGAAAATTTGTGTAGTACACATGAGTCCTACAACATATATGGATTTGTTAGACCAAATTCTATTTTGAATAGAATTAGACGGCTAACAAGATGCAAATCACCATCAGCAATAGGCCTTGCAATCAAATATTGGAAGAGAGAGTACCTTGGCAGACAATCAGAAAAAAAAAAAGTCATTAATCATCAGATGGAAGAAGCGCAATTTCAATTTCTTGTAACGTCTTCCCTTTTGTTTCCACCACATTCTTCTTCACAAAGGCCACGGATATCAAGCAAAAGGTGGCAAAGATCGTGTATAGAATTTGGGGCCCAAGAAGCTCCAGCAGATGCAAAAACAATAATCCCACAAAGAAATTTATCACCTGATTATGACATCATCAAGGAATAGGAGGAAAACATTAAGAGATCAAGATTGGCGCTTCCATTGAAAAATAAAAGAAAGGAAAACATCAGCAGTGGGGTGGACTATTTAAATCGAAGCTTAGAAAAGTTGTGCCATATATCTTATAATTCAAGCTAGTCTCAAGTATAATTTTTATGCAATTAGAATTTAAGCCACCTCAAACATGCAATAAGATATAAACACCATTAGTTCAAAGAATATATCAAATAGTTGGAAATTGGTGAGATAAGTATAGAATCTTATTGATAATGTACTATTACTACTCCAGTGAATGAATTATATACAGCATGCTGTAAGCCGCAGTGTAACTTGTCTGATATATAATGGCCATCTCCAAACTCAAATATTAACTTAAAATCCCAGGAATGGCACCGACCTCATGCAGAAATATCCTTGTTTCCGGAAGCTAAAATTGTTTATTCAATTGTTTCAGAATCGTACAACCTCAATATTAAAAAGAAGCTATAATGATCTATTTTACTGTTAAATATGAAGCCATATTGGACATGCAACCTTGTGTATCAACCATGAAACTAAAATTTTATTGCAGTCCAAATCCCCCACAAACATAACCACCCTGCACAAACTACAAAACAGGGGGAGAACAAAGCATAAGTAAAGAACGTATTATAGGAAACAAAGAGGCAGAGTGGATTACCCAGTGAACACTCATGCAAACAGCCATTGCTTTTGCCCTAATCCGGCTTGGAAATATCTCCGAAAGGAGGAGACTGGGGATAGGCCCAGCACCCAAAGCAAAAGCCATGACAGAACTGCGTTCAGAAAGATCAGCAACTCTATTGCCAAGTGAAAATAAGGAGTCTTTGACATATTTCTAGAACCTATAATTATCATATCAAGTGATAGAACCTAAACATGTTCAAGTTACTTTATGGGTATTATGTCCTTGTTCAGGATAACATGTTTGGCATATCTGATCAACTAAATTTGTGGCCCATGCCAAATTCGCTATGGCTCCAGGTGATCTCCACCACCCTTACCAACTTAAAAAACAAATCCACTTTTCTTCATTCGCGAACAATCTAAACTTACTGCAGTGAACAAATAAACACGTGACATAAAGTTCACATTAAAAATATCTCTCCGAAGCCCATATTAAGTCCATCATGCAAGAATATGTCTTTGATTAACACATGCTAAGTGTACTCTGCAGGCATTTATTCATGCAATATTGGATAGGCCAGCAAACAAGATATTAAGTTACGTTCCTGCCATTATTCAGTGCATCCAGTTTACCTCGCCAAACATGTCATGAGTGAACCAGATATTAATACTATCAGAAACTATTTCAAGTTTTCGAAGTACTTACAGCAGCATGCCGCCAATAGATAGATAAACTCTCCCATAGCCTGGTGAAAAGCTGCTTGCTGCAATAACTTGTAAAACCATTGCCACTGCCTGAACCAATAAATACTGTGTCAATTTGATATCCAGGAATTCAAATCACATGATTCCGATAGTGCACTTTTGTCGTAGATGAATTTTAAACAAGACGGGGCTACTGTTTGTGAATCCTTGCAAGAAGATTCCCAGAATCAATAGTATTATACTTGCCATGCCAAAAAAACTCCAAAATAGGAGCACCTTCCTTCCCAATTTATCCATCAAAATCATTGCAACAATCGATCCTGAAAACATTTACACAAATGGGTATATGCACTGAACATGGATGAGAAACAATAAAAATATGATAGTAAAGCTGCAGTAAAAATCAAAGAGAAACACGATATTGAGCTGCATCACCTGATATGTTTACTATTCCAACACACATGTTTCCGACATCTGAAGGAACTCCAGCATTTTTAAAGACAGCAGAAGAGAAATAGAACACGGCATTTATACCAGACAATTGTTGCAAAGCAAACAGGACAGATCCAATGAATACCACTGCCAAAAAAATGTTCTATCACTCACTGGACAAAATAATGGAATTTATCCTGGACAAAAGTCGAAAGTATTTACCTCGTACATGACAGCCATAAAATAACTCTGAAAATTTTACGGCATCTAGCTCATCCACTTTGTCTGATTTTGACAGTTCTCCTATGGCAGATTTAACATGCGATGCTCCCCATAGCTTCTCAAAAGCGTCTTCAGTTTCAGCAATTCTTCCTCTCTGTGACAGTCGAGATAAATTCACATGCAGAAAGATCAAAATAATATGATAAAATGAATTGAAAATTTCTTTGCGTCAGTGCGTCCAGTTTCAACAAGCAGAACTGGCCGGAAATTAAAACAGAGGTAAAAATGAGGTCTCACTTCATTTGGCTTAGTTTATATAAGCAAGTAAAAAGGTGCTTATTTTAGCAGTATTAAAAGCATTCCTGGTGCTGCCATGGAAAAACCAAAATTTGGGCCTTCCCCCCTCAAACTAGGAATGCTCTGTGGTACTTAAAAATTAACCAAACATGTTTCTCACACCATGAAAGCAAAATCAGAATCTGATTAGTGCAAAGAGCATAAAATTGTTAAATACTACATAATGAGATTCAGTAGTAAACATCAGATAAAAACTAAGTTATTGGCATGATGTGAAGCTGACTGCTGACACGACTGAGTTATGCAAACGCTAAAATAGCAATCCCATAATAAAAGGCATTTATAAAACTAAGGTGGCCTTCAAGCAGCTAATTGTGACTCTAGAACATGGAAGTCAGCAATGGTCACTCGTCCACACGCATGCAACCAGGTAGTCTACAAGCAAGAGTGACGGTTGAGTGATCACCTTGAAAAGCCAATTAGGAGACTCTGCAGAGAATTCCATTAAAATGGCTAATAGTAAAGCAGGGATGGTAGATACCCAAAAGCATACTCTCCACCTGCAAAATTTGAAATTAAGAGTAAGATGCTCTAATTAGGATTCACGTATAGAAAATCATAGAAATGATAAGCTTTTTATTTCAGGATAGATGCTATATTTAAGAGGATAAAGAGAACTTGTATGCAGGTCATTTGTTAATTAGCCCTAAATGGTTGCAGCCTTGACTAACTGCAGAATTATTAGTAAGAAGACAATTACATGAAAGCCTAGTACAATAATACATGCCCCTTACCAACTCGGAACGTCTTTGGCTGGAATCCCAATGAAGAGGGCCCCAATAATTCCGAGACATGTTGCAATCTGAGTGAAGCTCCCATAGGTGCCTCTTATATAAGCTGGTGACACCTACAGATGGACAAGGTATAATCATGAAAAAGAGAAGAATCATGGCAAAGAATTATCAATTGACTGAGAAATAACAATTGACAATCCTGCTTCATACCTCTGTCACATAGAGAGCAGCGACAGGAGGACCAAGACCCATTCCTGTCCCGACTAAAAATCTTCCAAGAAGCATACCACTTAGAGTACTAGATGTGGCACTGCACATGTATAATCAATCAGACAACTTGGAGTGGTGAATAATACGGGGGGAAAGGAAAAAATGAAAAACAGAAGCATAAAAGTCACTTCTACCGTAAATGAACAGCATAAAGTGAAAACAATGATATGTCCCCTTATCTTCTCTAGTGGTATGTATGTACTCTTAAAATCAGACAACTGGTGATGTCAATATAAAATTCAATACAAACTATTGCATAGATTAGAATGATGAACCAGTAATAACCTTACTGAAGAGATCGGACAATCATTGGTAAAGCACATAATTGGAATGCCTTTCTACGGCCAAGCCCATCTGCTATCCATCCACTAATTACAGATCCAAGGAAAGCACCTCCTAGACATGTACTCACCACCAAGCCTTTAATTGACAAAGAGCTACTTGTCAGTAAAAGATTCAATAGCTTTACCAAAATTGAAGATCAAACTTTGAAGTACCTTCAGCAATGGTACTTCCACTGAAGCCAAGGTCCAGAGAGATGCTTTCTAGGGTGTCATTGACTACCCTGAACAAAAAATGAAAAGATATTTGTTTCTATGTGTTAATTCTCACTGCTCCAACGCAGAATAATAAAGTATTTTTGCTTCAGAGATTTTGGCTCTTTCTTAAAGCTGAATTTCTTAAAATATTGGGAGTAAAACATCAAGACCAAGAACTAGGACGAACCCAAGGTGATAGCCGAATAATAATGATGAGAGAGTTGCAACCAGAATATAAGGCAAAGGACGCTTCCATGAAGGATTCCCGGTGTCTTTCCATGGACCAGTAGCTTCCGATCTGGCCTATAAATCAATATAAACAAGCTAAATCCAACAATGTTACTACACTTGAACAGGAAATTATGGAATAAGTAACTATCTCACCAAGCTCTCATGCCAAATTAAAAATGATATCGTTTGAATCAAGATTGCAGAAATGGAGAAAGCAGCAATAAGTATCAAATTCGGAAGCCGTTTACCTAAGTTGTGTTCTCTATCGAAGCCACTGGGATGGTCTTTGGATGTGCGCTTGTACAACAAAAGCGAGTCCCCATGACGTTCCCTCATACTCCAATTCCACCAGAGGCATCCAAGTTAACTCTGTGCACCATGTCAAAATGAAAATCAAAATCACACTTGAACAAAGTAAACATATAAACATCTAGAGAAGTACAAGTCTTTTTCCAAATCAGATTATCTAATCAAAATGTCGTAATGCACAGTAGGCGACGGGTTCTAACTCAGAGATCTGGACACGTATCAGAGTCCACATTCATAATCAAAATCGACTGGTTATTTTATTTAATTATGAATGTCTCAAAAAGAAAAAGAAAAAAGTATAAAAATGAGTAATGCGTATCTAATTATATAACTGCACAATGTATATCTGAAACTATACCATCTAAACCCGTTGCCTGCCTGAAAATTAAATCGGCGTCACCTCAATTGTATACGTACACACGATAACGTACATCTGATCGTATATTCACTTGCAAAATATTGCGTACACATACAATATGCATTCACCAACTTCACTGTAAAGAAAGTGAGAGAAAGTAATTCCAATCATTACCTTATAACGAAAACGAGATTAGGCGACAAGTAGGCCAATGCACGAAGGGCAGTGATGGAAAGTGTGCAGATGTGAAGAGGCAGGGGTAAGAAATAGTAAACTAGAGGATTTTAACGTGCGCCGTGCGTTATGGTTTTGCTTTCTTGTTGTCAGTTGGCCGGCGAAATTTAACGAATCTTGCATCGGCGCATTCTACAACAGTGCAGCGAACAAAGAGTGGGCTGCAATTTAAGGAAGGAAAGCAGAAATTAAAAAAGTGGTATCACTAAGAGACAGACACCTGTCCCTTGTTGTTGGAGAAATTATGTTCTGGTACTTCGCCGCCTTCCAGAGTTCCTGAACCCGCTTAAAGATTTTGTTGTGCGCCCGCTTAAATATTTTGTTGTTGTTTTTTTTTTTTTTTTTTGTTGGCCGGGAAGTATTATTATAATCTATATCATGGCACTACAAACTACATATATATAAAATATAGACAAACTTCTATATGGAGAAAATTGAACCAAAGAGATTTACGTCTTAGGGCCTTAACTTTAATACACTAATCAAATGGGCTAAAGCCTCATTATCAAATATTTTATTGTTTTTATATATATAAATGATTTTTTTAAGTCAAAAAGTAAAATGATTTTTTAAAATCACATCCATCTGCTTAAGCTAATATATCTCGTTTACAGCTGTGGTTCCGATCGATTGACATAAAATTGTAAATTTTGAAAAATTCAGAGTCCGTTAGGTTCGTGTTATAACATAAATGTATTATAATTCTATCACATTAAATCACAACTTTTCACTTTTAAATAAAATTTAACCAATCAAATTAAGTTACATGTCATAAAAATTCAAATTTTAAAATATATTATAACACAATTTAATTATAAATGATATCAAACGACCCTTTAATTAGAAAAACAAAAAGTAAACGATAGATTGGGAAGTTTTGAAAACAGACCTATGAAATTAAAATTGTAAATACATTTTTTATTTTGAACTTTATTAAAGATGAAAACAACCCTTCCGTTGATGATAATAAAATGATTATTATCATGAAGGGTAAATTTCACATATTGTCCCCAACCTTTGTACTTAGAATCACCTAAGTTCTCAACCTTTCATAAATGTGTATAAAAAGTCCCTCCCAACATAATCCATCCAAATTTCCGTTAAGTGGTAGATGAAATTACCTTTATACTCTTACATTTTAAATTTAAAAAAAATTAAAAATTAAAAAATAAAAAAAGGGAAAAACGCCACCCAACCCTGCCTCACCCTCCTCTCTTAGGCTGCCGGAAATTGCAACATTCCATGGCCGCTTGAATGCTGCCATTTCCAACTGCTGAAAGGCCCAAAATGCTGCCATTTCCAACTGCTGAAAGCGAGGGGAGTCTCCCCCTTTTCATCTGCCGGAAACGGCAGAGAATAGGGGGAGTTTCCTCCCATTTTTTCTGTCGGAAATGGTAGAAAAGATAGGGGAGAGTTCTCCCCTATTTTTCTGCCGGAAATGACATAAAAATGTGGGCCCCATGTTTCTTGCCCTGAAATGGCAGAAATATAGGTTGAGCTCCTCCTTGTCGAAAATGGCAGGAACAGCTCCTCTCATGTTTCTGCCATTTCTGGCAAGAAACATGAGGGCGCTCCTCCCCTATCTTTTTTGCCATTTTTGGCAGAAAAAATGGGGGGAGACTCTCCCTTTCAGCTATTAGAAATGGCAAAATTTTGGACTTAAGTGGCAGTTGAAATGCTGCCATTTTCGGCAGCCTAAGAGGGGAAGGTGGGTGGGGTTTTTCCACTTTTTTTAATTTTTAAATTCCTTTTTTTAGTTTAAAATGTAAGGTTATAGAGGTAATTTCATTTGCCACTTAAAGGAAATTTGGACGGATTCTGTTAAGAGAGATCTTTTGTGTGTATTTACAAAATGTTCAGGACCCAGCGCGCTAAAAAAGATTAGGGACTCAAGTGATTCTAAGTGTAAAAATTGGGGATGATATGTGAAATTTACCCTATCATGAAAGGAAATAAGTTGATCTGATTATGGATTAAAGAAATAACACATCCGTCAAGATTAATTAGAGAATGTAATTATTTTAAAATGGAAATTATTTTAATAGTTTATTCGATTTCATAAGGGTTACCTTACTTGTTAGTAAAGTATCATAGTTTCTTAATCCCACTTAATAACCAGCTAAATTGGAATTAGTTGTAATTTTCACGTGAAGAATACTTAAAAGGTGGCAAGATCTATCACAATATGGAAACAATTTGTATCCAATAAACAATTACTTACCGAAAAATCGTCAAGTATGATGCAAAAACTCAATCACTTCAAAAGGTAAAAATAATGGAACAGTCACAACTTTCTGCACTATTAGCGTAATTACTAATTAGTCATTTTCAAAATTCTCAATAAAACTTGACACTGTAATGGGTCTAGCAGCATCTTCAATGCCATTTTTTTGGACTAGGTCCATTCCATGTGAGAGAGAGATACAAAAAAAATTCTGAGGTCCCCTTAATTTTGTCTATTTTCATTTTCTCTTAATCACTTTTCTATCATTTGCACTATTTTTCCTTACTTTTCTTCCCTCAAATCCCTTGTAAGGTCCACAAATAGGCCCTTTTCTTCACCCAATCCACTATTATTTTATCATTATTTTTGAATTTATCTCCATCTCTCTCTTTTTCATTTTTCCCACTTTTTTCTCTGCAACTCTTTCTATTCCTATTTACTTAAAATAATCATCCTCTCTACCTCTCTCCTCCACATCACTTCTACAATGTACCTCCCATTGAAAATGCTCTAATAAGCACACATAACATTATCTAAAGGAACAAAATTGCATAAAGTTTACATTTCCAGTCCCCAATCTTTAGCTCACTTGCACTTTTTCCCAACCTTCACGATCTCAAAGGTCTCAAAGGTTTTTCAATTGTCCCAATGTTTGGCACAGTTGACATACATAGTGACGTTTCTAGTGTAAACTCACCATAGATTTGTTTAGTTTTTTCATCCAATAATATTGTCATTACAATATTATAGGGGAGGACATTCATATTGTTGAGTAGCAACATGCTAGTTACACTTCAAACATTTATACAAAAATACAAAATAAAACACGACTAAGCCACCAACTTATTGGCCCAAGATATTGGATATCGACTTGTTGATTATTTGAAACAATTCTTCCCTGTGCATTAGAACAACAAAGTTATAAACCTTCAAATTGAAGTAAAAAAAGGGTAATAAAAAATAATAATAAAAATAAAAAATCTAAGAAGACATGAAAATGAGACATTAATAAGTAACATTGTATATGTGGCACACTTGTATTAGATGACAAAAAATTACCCATTACCCATGTGATCATCACCCAATTAATGTGTGCCACGTGAGAATGACAATAATCCAACTCTCTAAAAAGATCTATGTTCCAACTGCTGGTAGATTTGCTCCTAAGCCACAAAAACTGAAGCCATGATACTTCAGAAACTCATTATTAAGCTCAAACGGCATTAGGACAAGAAGGACGAAAACTACTCATTCTATGTTCAGCATGCTTTCTTACAGACTGCCATACTGGAGGTTTTTTTATGCTTAAAAGGCTGTTTCAAAAATTTATAATCTATCAATTTATAAGTTGGCTAGATGGCCAGGCAAGTTTTTTATCCACACATTTTTTTATCCACACATTTGGTAAGGCACAGAACCACTAAGGGTTCATCTATCCCTTCACTTCTATCTATTTATTCTTTAGACAACTTATAACCTCACTCAAGCAAATGTGGTCCTTAAGGTAACAATTTCAACAGTGAATGTTGAACTCAAAAACAGTTATCCATCTCACTATCATATTGAACCACTTCATATGAAACCTTAAATTTTTACTTGAAATGCATTGAATTTTCACATTGTAGGGAAGCTCTAGCAAGTTCTACACAAAGATTTCTTGGAAATTTCGGACTACTTGTTCTAACTAAAACAAGGGGCTGGTCTTTACAAGGTAAATGGCTTGTATCACCTGCCTTTTTCCAGCCTCTCTTGAACTAAAAATGTCGTCTCCTGATGATGGTTACCCATAAGTGTCATTTGTTCAAGTAACCTGATATAGCTAGAACCGAGAAATGCATAGATTTCCGCTATTTTATTTATTTATTTATTGATAAATAATAAAATAGGCTACACATAGTAACTCACTTACCGATCAGGCTTGAATAAGAGATACCGATAAGTAAACCACTGAAACCAAAAAGAACTTTAAGTGAGAAATTGACCGGGAAAACCAGAACGGCATAAGCCAAAATAAAAATGGAGAATAAAAGTGCCGCACGAGGCATCATCACACTTACAGTAGAAAAGAATATCCCAATTAACTCGAGTGCACTTGGGACCACAGGAACTTTGTCGATGGCCTATTTCAACATGTAAGGAAAAACGGAACACATATTTGTCATAAAGCAGAAATTAATCAATCAGTCATCACTCATGTGGAAAAGAAAAGGAGAAAATTCATAAAGTAAAATCTGCTATGCTAATCCATTAAAGCTCTGCGGTTATCCTCAGAAATGGAAGAATATGGTAAATTATGGTTGAAACTGCCAAAAACTAGCAGTTAGGTCCATTCACTTCAACAGATATTCCCGTAGTAGCATTCCTAATATGTACTTCATATGGGAGATCTGTTGCTTTTATTTGCAGGATTTTTTGATAGATAGAAGCTCACCCAGAAAAGAAGAAGATTATATTTATCCTTATTAGCAAATGAGAAAAAAACCATGACACAATTCAAAAGGAGGCTGACGGCGCAATCAGTGGGGCCTCGTTAAAATTGGTATTTTGTAATCAGTATAAAAGCATACAGCAGGACAACATCAAGTCCCTTTTAGCAACTACCTGAAGGACTTTTTTGAACGACTAATCTTATTCACGAGAATTCTCCCAAGGAAATGTTAAATGGCCATGCTACGCCTTGGGGTCATAGTATGTATATTTTTTATCCTATGGATGTAATGGCATATCTTTTCCTACATGTACCTCTACTTAAGAATTAAAATTGACGCTAACAAGCTCCTTTTGCAATTTTATTTGATGAATAAGAACAAAAGAAATCACCGTTATAAGATTTGTTGATGCCCAAAGTGCCACAATCGCTGCAAATCCCAAACCAGTTAGAGCCAACCGGTCTTCAGATTTATCCCACTGGTCCAAGGTCAAAAAACAGAGACAAATAGGGAGGACAGAGTGATTAGGAATTTGTATTCTGTCAATAAAACAAAGTCATCAGGCTCCCATAAAAGCATCTCCAATAGTCTCTCTAAACTGATGATTCTCTTTATTTTAAAAAGTCAAAACATAAAACTAAACTTTAATAGACTCTCTATTTTAATTTCTTGAAATAGAGAGTAGGTCCAAACTCAATCTCTGTAATTAAATAGTTACAAAGTTCAAGAATCATTTCTTGGTTAAACAAAATTGTATTTAATTTCATTGCCCATTAGAATCTAAAAATACATATAATTTTTAATTAGATAATACATTAAATGTCTCTTGAAATAAGTAAAATAAAGTGCCACAAATGGAGAGCTTGTTGGAGGAGATTAAGAATTTTTTCTCTTTAAATTTAAAGATGTTTTTATTTGAACGAATATGCTTGTTAAAAATAAAGAGGCTGTTGGAGATGCTCCAACAGCGCATTAAAAAATGCTCCTGGCAAACATCTTTACCCCCCTCCCCCGAAGAAAGAGAGAGAATGAGCGGTGGAATCGTAGAGATTTGTGTGGTATATGCAGGTCTCATACCAAATTCTAATATTTTGGTCTGCAAACATAATAAAACATCCCGCAAAACTGTAAATCAACATGATTATCTAATCTTTTGTATTTCCCCCGGGGGTTGAGAGATAAAAAGACTCACAATATTCTGTACATTCTTAAAAACGCTGAGTGAAGTTGAAGACTCAGAGCTTTCACGGGCAGCCTTTGCCATTACTGCAAAATGCCCTTGTCGCTCTGTAATAAAATTCAAAGTAGCGTGAGAAAAATTCATTTTTTAATAGAAAGTAGGGCAATAACATGCAAATAAAATATGTGCATCAGTGGAAGTAATGTCGACTATGTTAACGATGCTAGCTCTCAATGTAATATTAATATTTCATTCACAAAATATAAATCAACATACATTCTTGCTGGGAGAAATCGAGGAAAATCTTAGGATCTCTCACTTCAAACACTTGGATGATTCTTCATGGTTCACTAAAAATTAATGCAACCACAAACCGGAAATCAGTTGTCCAATTGCATATGTAAACTATATGATTCTCGTGGAGTCATGCAAAAGGAAGCCACTTGCTCCCAAGTTCTGTGCATAATGGAAGGTATTATTATAGCAAGAATACAAGAATTACTTGTGACAACTTGTGAAGTAGGGAACCATAAGAATCCACAAAATACGTCACCATGCCAATATGGTGATATTCTGTAATCAGATATACCCGCTGAAAATATAATTCAAATAAAAAATTTTGTGGATCTTCTCAAACAGCCTAAGCTCTTAGTTTATCTGGTTCAATGTGCTAGCAAAAATTAGTTAGAGGTTTGGATTTCAAGTATGGTCATCTTGCATTATCAAAAGTGTGGACTGCTGATTTTTTATAGAGAAATAAATCAGACATGCCCATAACAAACACACGAGTCAAATAAATAAGTTTGCCACACCCAAGCCTGAGCTCTGAGATCAAGTAGTTCAAAGAATAGATCAGCGAATACCCAGATTTTACTAACTTCTTAACAAGGTTCCCTGACAATCCGACTAAAAGGTAATGCATGCCATATATATGATAACGGTAACACAGCCATCTAGTCTTCAATCATTTTAGCAAAAACTAGTATGAAGAAGATTTTAACCATATTCTGAAATCAATCATCATTATATATATATATATATCATCTAAAAGCATTCCATTGAACCAATTCAGCACTCCCATGAAAATAAATAGACAGAAAAGGCACTGACGATCAAGTACAGAAAAAACCATAAAGTTCGGAAATTCATAAGACACATACCTCTAATGACAGGAAATACGAATTTCTTAAGAGTTCCCCATTTGGACTTTCTTACATCGACCACCACGGTTGTAGACGGTGGAGGCAGCCTTGCTATTATCGAAGCCATCTGCGTAAAGCCAAAAACACAGTAATGGGTACCAATACCGTCAAGAATTCCAAAAATCTTAAGGAAAAAAGAATAGGTTCTTGGGATTTCACCTAGTTAAAAATCTTGTCTTCTGAGGGGGGAAGAGAAGCAAGCGAGCGAGACCGATAACCACAGAAAGCACCAGTGAGGCACAGCCAGTCCCACCCACACCACATAATGGGGACTAACAATTATTATTTCTAAACCGAACAGGGAATTCGACCTACGATGGGCGTCAATTTATTATTAATTATTGTATAATAACTAGCATTATTTATTATATTCTAATTTTATCAATTATACGCGACAATAAAAAATTTTAAACTCCAAATTTGGGGGACTTGATGCGGTACAAAAGTTAAGCGAGTAGGGGATGAATATTGGGAGTCTTATTTTGAAGCTATACATATCTCTATGGCGCTATAGGAGATCACGACTATAAAGTGCGCAATATGGCTGTATGGTGTCATAAGGTGTTTTATGTATGTCATTAAATTAATTTTATAAATATTGGTATGAATAAACCATTCAAACCGGTCTGGAGAAAAATTTATCACTTTAATTGGCTCAATTAATCGGGACTAATAGTAAATTGACCAAAACATGCTTAGTATGGCTCAAAATAGTATCTCCTTTGTAAGAGGAGGAAGTATTATCTTATTGTGTGAGATTTCTTTGGGTTGGTTATTTAAAAAAAAAAAAAAAAAGGGTCAGTTAGCGTAAACGGGCCAGTTTTTGGTTGAAAACTGACATTTTAGTCAATTTAACATAGAAAACCGGCGAACCGAATATTCGGTTCAGTTCCTGTTGTAGGTTGGAATGAACCAGCCGACTGAGAGTCCAACCCTACTGGGCACCCAATGCTCTAATTGGATTGGCCCGAGTCAACAATAGCTATGGTCCAAATTTGGGCCCATTCCAAGAAGTCGCGTCAACTTTCAGATCAGTGGACCACCTACAACCCACCTACATAAGCCCAAAGATAGAAAAATACCTGCGAGAGGGGGGGGGAGGAGCACCTATAATTAGAGCAATAGTACAATTTCAGGTTGGTTTACTAATTAGTTCACTAGTTTATAATTTTAACCCTGTAAAATATAACGCTCAAATTATTTAAATGCCTTATATGACAGTTTTGTCCTTCGTATTAATACACAGCCGATGAACTAATTAGTGAACCAACCTGAAAGTTTATCATTACTCTTATAATTATCCCAAACAATTATCGTACGGATATGAAATGAATTTCATGATTATCTATTATACACTTTTTTTTTTTTTTTTGGGGAACAAGTTATACACATAATTTGGGAAATAATAATATTTATTACTAGTCATATGTTGCAGAACAATATTTGAACACTAATTAAATATTCTGGAGACAGCAGTTATCCGTTATGTAGATTGCACCTATGCACGCTTGTGTTATACATGCGACTCCGTTTCATAGTTTTTAGAAGTATTGAGGTCAAGGATTTTGGGATCTAGAAAAGCTTTTTCAAACTTACTTTGAATTTCTTAACCAACTTGATATGGTGTTCATATACAATTTGGTTTCCTAAACAGCAGAACCTATAGAATTATTAGCGTTAGATTGGAAGAGACAAAGAAAGGTGGGAGATTCATTCCATGTTTGATTTTTTCTTCTTGCATGACCCGATCTTCAAGCAACACTTTGTGTTCGTCAATGAGTGTCATGAAAGAAAATTACGTCTCAAGGCCCTCATCAAGTCCTTTTTTGACAATTTGTTTTCCCAATATTATCTCAACTTTTAGACCATTTAATCTATATATTATCTCTCATATGCTTTTTGCATCTAAATCTACCTTTCAAGAGCCAACTGTGGTCTCTTTTAATATAATCTTTCCTTCATTTGGAAACTTCCAGAGTCGGATAAGATAAATCAAATCATCAATTTAATTTTATTTTTTGTATAAATAAATTTCTATTTGACATTTAACAGAAAAATGGAGTTGCGAAAGATATCATTATAACTTTAGTTGTTGAATAGGTTAATTAATTAATTCAAGTTGCATTTTGAGTATGCCTAGCTAAACCCACACCAAAGAAGTTGGATGGGTAAAGGGCTCTTGAAAAATGGTAGTGATTGTCTCAATTAATCAAGCAATTCAACCACCAACTTCTCAAACAATTGTGAATATGTCTAATTTTCAAAGAAAATTTATATTCGGTATACATCTGTGTGTCTTTTGTAGAATTTTGGTTTCCACCTGATCCTGATAATGTTTGATATTTGGACTTTGATGATCAATATATCCATACTATATTAAAATAAATACTACTAGAAAATGTAAGATTAGCAACAAAATTTTAGTAACAAAACTAATTCTGTTACTATTAGCAATAGAATAGTAACGGAACGGGAATTGCCACAGAATTAGTAACAGAATCTTTTTGTTACTAATCCGTTACTAAATAGTAACTGAAAAAATTTGTTACCATTAGCAACAGAATAGTAAGGTGTTAGTAACGGATCGCGTATAGCCACGGAATTAATAACGGAATCACTTATATTGCTAGTTTTTCATTACCAATTTGTTACTAAATAGTAACGGAAACAATTTGTTACTATCAGTAACGGATTATCAATAATTTTGCAACGAATATGGTTGAGGAAAATTACGAGAGCATACTTTATGTAAATTGTAAGACAACATATCAATAAAGATATATAGTAGTCTGGTGGTT
>CAVNYN010226139.1:0-45005 GCA_963692815.1 Nyctanthes arbor-tristis | reverse complement strand
TCTTTGCCAAGCAAAAGTGTAATTAGAAAGGATTCCTTCTCCACGTAGAATATGGAAACACACTAATGGACTCCTTGTATTTGAGCTGTTAGTCCCCAACTTTTCAAAAAAGTTGTGGAACTACCCCTATTATTCTTTTTTTTTTTTTTTTTGCAGCAATTTTATATCTTGTCTCCCCCCCCCCCGGGGCCCCCAATCAAAGAAACATGATATAGGCGTATAGCAAGATGATTTTCATTCCCCAACAATCAATACATTGTTTATATTATATCTTGCTTTTTGTTAATTAGAACAAGTTGCCAGTTAAGAATTTAGTTATGTATTGTGCGTGTTCTTTTTTAGTGCTAACTAGTCCTTTTGAAGTTTAATTTTAGCTGTTGTATGACTTGTTTAGATGTTTTCTAAGTAGTCTAATTAGTTTTATCATCAGTATTTTATTTAAGTTTATGTGACAAAAACCCATGCAATTACCATGGACATGAGATGATCGTTAGGAAAAGGACGTTTTGTGTAGTTACTGTATATTTTTGAACCATGTGGATAATGTGCTAGTTTATTTCTCTTTCGAAAATTACCGGAGATCAAAAATTGACCTCTAAATTTTGATTTTGTTTTTCAATTTACACATATATGAGAAATGATATATAAAATCAAGAGAAAATTAGATAATAGAACCATTTTTTAACGTGTGCTCTTCCGATCTTACCTTTAAAACTAAAACTAATTATAGATTTACCATTTTTAATTGTAAAAACACCTTTATTATTTTATTTTTTTCTTTTTATTATTATATTTAAACAAAAAATTGTATTATTTATTATTATTAATTTAAATATTTTTTAATTTATTAATATACATTATATAATCCCCTCCCAACACAAAAACCCTAATTATTTACCACTTCCATCATTCATTTCAAAACCATCATCGTTGCCTCATCCACCCACTGCCACCTCCACCAGCCGCCACCAACCGTAGCCTCCACCAGTAGCAGCACCCGCAGCTGCTGATAGCAACAGCCGGCACAGGTGCTGGGCACAGCCGAAACAGTTTCCCGCGGCACCCATTAGCCTGCCTTCCTTTTTTTTAATTTTTTGAAACATTTTTCCCTCATTTTATTTTCTCGTTAACATTTCATTTTAGATTTTTATTTTATTTCCCGACCACCGCCCGCCACCTGTTGTTCAATGGGGACTCAGAACAGGGTTGCTGCCCCTATTGCGAGCATCAGTAGTCACCGTTAGATCCAATTTTTGATTCGTTGGAGATCTAAATACTAGGTGTTTCAAGTTTTCTGTGAGACAGGTGGAGAGGGCGGCTTTTTATGTCAGTTGTTGAGCAAATTTATGCGTACTGCTGCTAAGTGAAGGGCTTCTTCCAATAATTATTAGCTAAACTCCATATCCATGCACTTGCGTAGCGGGAGGCTTCTTGCTAAACATTGAGGCATTTCATTTTAGATTCTGCTTTTTCTTTCTGTTCTTTTCTTTTTTTTCTCCTTTTTTTTTTAAACATTTCATTTTAGATTTTGCGTTTTCCCCCTTTAATATCCTATAACATTATACCGGGCGAGTTTTTGGAGTTTAATACTCACACTATTTCATGATCTAATTTCGTGTTAACATAATACTTTTTTATATTGTTACTGTCATTTTCTTTTTCATTTGTTCAACATGAATTCGATTTTTTTGTTACTATTGTGTCCTTGTGTTTTTTTTTTATTGTTAACACTCGTTGACATGTTTTTTTTCTTTTGTTGGGACTGTTACTGTTGTTTTTTCCACCTAATGTTCACTTCTATTCTAACTGATTCTAATTGTATAATCTATATATATATATATATAATAAGAGAAGAGTGATTTTTCCCCGCTCTTTTTCTAACTCTCTAAGGTTTTTGGCTCTATAAGGTTTCTAACTCTATAAAATTTTTTGGTGATATCATTTAATTCTTTTTTTGTATTTTTATTTTTATCTTTTTTTCTTGATATTGTTATACTAATTTTTCACATAATATTCACTTTTCCCTTTATTAACACATATCTGATATTCAATTCACAGTAGTTTCTTTAACCAAATATTTTGAATTAGGGATCTGTCACTTATAAAATCAAATACGAAATTAATTAAGATTTCTATTTAAAAAAACACATAATAATTTTTATGATTCGAAAACTCAAGCATGACACGTCTCTAAACTAATAAATTTCTAAAAATCTGTAACATTAATTGTAAATTTCAATTTCTAATAATTTTTAAGAAATTTTTATATAGTTATTGTAGTGCAATAATCAATTGATTTTTTAAAAAATTATAATACTCTGATTTGTCGATTCTATAATTAAATTGAAACTTTTTGATAATTTAAGTCTTATCGTATTTAGAGTTGAATTATTTATTTGAGAGATGGACCAAATACTGGTACAGTTGCACTGTAATAGTTGTTCAATAATTTTTATTAAACATTTTATTTTTATTGAATCACCTCAATTAATTTTTACTTACATATGTATAATTAACTGGTGTTTTAATTCAAAAAAGTGCTTCGACAGTTATGTTTCTCATATTCCAGACAGGAGGTTCTGGATTAAAACACACCCGCCATTCCCCTCCCTTCTTCTATACCAACTGTATAAAAAAATGAAGAACTAATTGGTACAAAAAGTGTTACTGACAAATAAATTTAAATATAATAGAGCGGTTATAAAAATTTATGTTTCATAATATTAATATGACTCAACTGGTTATATTAATAATTTATATTAAATTTTTGTATAAAAATTTATTGACATTTATTAATAGAGTAATTATAGAGAGAAATATTTATTTGACATGAATAACTGATAGCAGTTCCCCTCCCGCCCTCTATACGTACTGTATGAAAAAAAAAGAAATTAACTAGTGCAAAAGGTGTTACCGATAAATAAATAAATCTAAATATTATAGAATAGTTATAAAAACTTATATATCATAATGCTAACATATGACTTAATTGGTTGTGTTAATAATTTATTAAATTTTTGTAAAAAAATTTGTTGAAATTTGTTATTAGAGTAATTCTAAATAGACATTTTTATCCGATATAAATAACTTATATTTGTTAGTTGAGAAACGTGAATTAATTGTTTATATGCAAGTGGTGAATTTGAAGTCCTATGGTCATCAAATACATAGTTGACAGCTAAACAAGTTACTTTTCATGTCAGATAAATATGTTTCCCTAAAATTACTATTGTTATTATTACTTTTAGATTTCGTGTAACGTACGAGTGATAATTCTAGTTAATTATAAACAACACTTGTTAATGTTTGTTTTTGGTTTCATGGGACTGTTACAATTATTATTACTGTTGTTACCATTCTTTTTGTTTTTATTTTCACATGTCCTTTTGAGTTGTGGTTACAATTTTTTGTTGAGTTTATTAAGTTTCTATATTACCAAATTTTTTTGCACGTTACGATGTGTTACGCTATTTTCTTGGGGTTTTTATTACTAGGAACACAAATTTTCCCATGTTACCAGGTGTTACATTTTTTTTTTTCTTTTGCTCCCTAGAGATTTTAGTACTATTTTTTTAATGACTTAGCGGTAGCGGCGGCGATACTTGTGACACTTTATTGTAAAAACTCTACATATTAATTATACTACTTATTATAGTATATTATTATTAATAATAATCATAAAAATAATAATTATTATAATTAAATTAGGTAAAAATTGAAATTAATTAAATGTTAGTAGGGTTACTTTTACAATTGGGTGGGGTATTTTACTTTTACAATTGGGTGGGGTATTTTTACAAATAGTTTCAAAGCACAAAGTACTTTTCAAAACCATATATGAAAAAAGAGGTTTTCATATAAAGAACCCTAAAATCAAATGTATGACGGTATAAATAATGTTAAACACTTACGTGACGTGTATCTAGATATATCCCTTCCAAAATTGGCTCTTTACTACTTAGAGCATCTACATTGGTAGTGTTAAAGTATGTTATTAGTAGAGTTATTAGTTAACAAGATCGGAAGAACTTACATTGGTGGTGTTAAAATAGTTGCTCATTTAATTTAACAAGTTGTTAGTTTTGTTACTAAAGTTAACAATAAACTTAACAATTTATGTGTTATAATTTCTTCTTTTTTATTTTAATAAATTGCGATTTGCTCGTTCTTTAGCTATTGAATTGATAATTAAATTTAACACGCTTAATTAGAATCATCAATGTGGCACAAATTAAAAATTAAATTTAACTTGTTTAGGTGACATTTAATCATAACTAAAAACTCTACTATTTACTTCTATAGATGGTTAATTTTAACATTACCAATGTGATGTTAAACTAGAGTGTTAGTAAAGTTATTAATCAACAACTCAAAAATGTAATTACAATAGTTGTGTTAATGAAGTTGTTAAAAGAATTTTTTTAACTTGTTAATTTTATTGTTAAAATTAACACTAATTTTAATAACTCATGTAATCAATCATATTTTTTCCTTTTAATTTTTTATATTAACTTAAAGTTAAATTATAAAGGTTAATTTACTACTATCAGTGTATTAAATACCAATAATTAAATTTAATATTCTTACATGACACTTAACAAATATTAAAACTATACTTTATTAATTAGGAATCTAACCACAACAGGATTTGGAAGAATTTCACGAATCTCAGCCGTAGATCTCAACCAGGAAAACTCCAACCGCGCGATCTAGGGCGACACTCATATTATCCACGTTTTGCGTAGCCTGTCGTTCAAAACCTTCTTTCTTCTTCGGCCTCCTCAAGTTACAGAGCCGACTCCAGGACCCGGTAACCCGACAACCCAAGAAATGGTACAGCGGCTCACATATAGGAAACGGCATAGCTATGCCACTAAATCTAACCAGCATCGGGTTGTCAAAACCCCTGGTAAGTACCCTTTTTTTTATATTCATTCATTTGTATCTGTACATACATGAATGAATTTCCTTTTTAATTTTTAAGGATATGTATCCAATTGATGCTACACAACCTGTGCTTGATTGTATGTCTCTGTTTAATTGTTCGACTTAATTGTTAAAATAGGAGGGAAGCTAGTGTACCAGAGCACAAAGAAGCGGGCTAGTGGCCCTAAATGCCCTGTCACTGGAAAGAGAATCCAAGGGGTATGCTTCTTCTCGTGTATCTACGTTCATAAGTGATCTAAGAAATTAGAATTGCTATATGTTGATCTGGTGCTTAAAAATCCTTTCTTGCAGTAATATGCTTGTGTATTCTTGTATCTGGTAGACTTGTCATTTAGGTTGGATCTATGAAATCTTCCTAAATAAATTCGCTCCGGCTAACTTGAACAATTTGAATATCTAATTTAATTTGTATAGAACTTCAATATCCTTCCTTCAAGAGCATGTGGAAATTGTAGTTATGATGAAACTCCCTAGGATTCTATGGTTTATGTTATTTGCAGCTTTGATTGATGCTACATCAGTTCTATATACATATATTATGTATTCTTATTGTTTGGGGTTAGGATATATTTAGCTGTGAGTGGTGAATACTTCCATGAAATGTGAGGAGGGTGTATGTTTATGCCTAAAAGATGTCAAGTTCATAGCTTACCTTGAACTGTAAATGCTTCTGGAGTGGATATGGCATTTACATGTAATAAATTTGCTAAATTGAGTTGATGAATTCATTGTGTTGATGCTGTTATATTTAGTGCTCCTCGTCGTTACCTTTTGTAATTTTTGTAGAATTGACTTGAGATTTGGTGCCAATAAGAAATGTTGTGCTTTTCTGGGTTAAAATACACTAGACTGGGCAGTATATGATGTGTCAAGGAAAGTTTTATGCCTTATGTTGCATCTTATTCATAGTGTATTAGATGGGCTGAGCAATAATAAAAGAACACATAAGTGGTTAATCTGATAGCCTCAAGTGATCGTGATAATATTACACTATCACTACTTGATAGTCTTTTAACAGAACAGCTTAGAAGCCAGAGGTCGTTGCTTTTTCAATCAATTGAATGTAGTATTACCAATTACATAATAATTTTAACTTACCACCTGATAGAGGAGAGAGAAAAAACTTCCACCTTTTTTCTTCTTGGCATTTGCAGATCCCTCACTTGAGACCTGCCGAATATAAGAGGTCTAGATTGTCGAGAAATCGAAGGACTGTAAACCGTGCATATGGTGGAGTGTTGTCGGGCAGTGCCGTAAGGGAAAGGTAATAGAGGTTTTCTTTGCATTCAGATGCTTTCATTTATTCAAGGGTTGATTACACCTAGCGTCCCCAACCTTATAGCTTTGTAGCGATTACGTCCCTAACCTTTAATTTTGCGTTTTTACGTCCCTAACCTTTAGTGAAATCCCTTTTTTCGTCCCTGGAGACGGAAAACGTTAATTTCGACTGTTAAGGACAGGAGTATTTTGGGCAAAACAAAAAAAAAATATTTTAACATATTTTAATTAAAAATTTTGGGAAAAAAAAAAAGGAAAAGAAAAATGGTGGGAGGGGGACTCCCCCCCCCCCAAACAAACCACCATTCCGGCAGCCAAAGGGGGGGGACTCTCCCCCTTTCGCGGCCAGAAATGGCAGCGATTCCGGCAGCGAAAGGGGGGGGCTGGAATGGTGGTTTGTTGGGGGTCCCCCTCCCACCATTTTTCTTTTCCTTTTTTTTTCAAAATTTTTAATTAAAATATTTATTTTTTTGTTTTGCCCAAAATACCCCTGTCCTTAACAGTCGAAATTGACGTTTTCCGTCTCCAGGGATGAAAAAAGGGATTTCACTAAAGGTTAGGAACGTAAAAACGCAAAATTAAAGGTTAGGGACGTAATCGATAAAAAGCCATAAGGTTGGGGACACTAGTTGTAATTAACCCTTTATTCAAATATGTTGTATGGTATCTTTCTTGAACCCACTGACGCTCTGTTTACTCGGCTTTATAGAATCATTAGAGCTTTCTTGGTGGAAGAACAAAAGATTGTGAAGAAGGTTTTGAAGATACAGAAGACCAAGGAGAAGCTAGCTGCTAAGAGCTGAACCCGGGTTGGGAGTTTTTTGCCTTTTTGGATACAACTAGGCGGGGATTCTTTGAAATGTACTTTGAGCCTTTAAGCTTGGATACCTGTGTTTTGGAATTCTTTGAAATGTTACGATGGTATAAGTGTTCTAATGTGACGTTGGGAGTTATTCTGGTTTTCCAGTGAGTTTTTTATGATTTTTAAGATTTATTTTGTTTTGACTTCTTTAATGTAATTTTTGTTGTGCTTTGCGTTATATGCTCAATTCGAGTTTCAGTTTCCTTGCCATGAATAACTATTCAGTTAATTTTCAATTAACCACGATAACAAGGTCCCGTATTTGGGGATTCCGAGTCAAGCCCCTTGTGCACTAAGACTCGGTATGCGGTTTAAGCAACGAAAACAACCTTCGGCATTTTCTTTTTCAAACTGAAAAATGCCATTTAGATACAGCTAGTATTACCTTTCAAGACGAGAACATACTATGTTGTGTCTGGAGGGATTCAGCGCCCTAAAGCTATTGCGATATGAACAACAATAAATGATGATAACAAAAAAGGCTTTTGACACACAAGACGTTGAATGGGTATTATATCATATAACAGTGGAACAATTTTCTTTCTCCAAAAATCTGAAGAGTAGAGCACGCTAGAATTAAACTGGGAAATGGTCTCTCTCCTCTCTCATGTAAAGGGAACAGAATGAACATGATGGTAAATTGTTAATGAAGATTGACAAGCTGAGCCGCGGAAGCTACCTAGTAAGAGAGTGGCACGCCTCTGTCAAGATGCTTGTAACAGTTCCTTAATATTGTATCCTTGGAGCTGTGCAGAAACGGCAAGGACAAGCATCGTTAGCGCTTATTCAACGAAAAATATGATAAATGGTTGAAAATGCATAGAATAAAGCAAAGACTCAGGCCATTCATAACCCTCAAATACAAAAGAAAAGGTTCAGGTTTTTTTCCCGTCACATACTGCAATGATACAACAACAATACCCAAGATTTCAAGAAATAAATTCTATGCGTATCATTGTTTCTGTGTTGGATTACAATTGGATGCAAAATACTCTGTTTGATATGATGGATGGGCTTAATTAATAGAGAACCAAGCACCATATCTGGAGGACATCCTATTCATTCCAGTGTAAGTTTGTGGACTAAGAATTACCTGAAGGAAGGTGAGAAGCAAGATAACTCCAGAGTTCCAAAAGGCATGAATCATGATTGGAGCTAGAAGGTTACGAGTTTGAGCATATGTAAATCCCAAAGCAGTCCCTGGAAAAGCACAACAATCCAAGCAATTATGCAATTCAGATTTTACACAGAAACGGTATTCACAGTACAAGAGTAGTATTCACAGTACAAGAACACTTCTATTTCACTTTAGCAAGATAAACTCGTGGGCATGAAGAATACCAAGAACAAAAAGTTGAGGAAACTCTCCAGGAGTGAGATGTGCCCCCGCAAATACAGCAGCACTGATAAGAACAGCAAGGGGTGTTGGCAGCCTGCATAGGAAGTTAGAACCAATCAGTACTAAAAACAATAAAGCTCTCCTCCATCGAAGTATTAAAAAAACTGCAAATTCCAAATTGGAAGACACTCGAGGAACCATTTAGCATATGAATAGAAAAAGCTCACTGAGATTTGCCCAATAAGAGGAACAGATGGTTACAATCTCTATCAAATATTCCTCTATTTCACCATTCTTTCAATTTTTATGGAAATATGCAAAAAGAAATGCAGATATTAATAAATCGAAGCTGCCATTTTACCCTTCTTATTCAACCATAAACTTAAGAAGAGGTGTTAAGCATGTTTTGTTATGCCTATACTTAAAACAAAGAAAAAGGTTGTTTCCAGTTTTTTATTGTCAAAATTACTCGAGCGACTTACATTTTTCTTATTACCAATATGTAAAAAAAAAAAAAAAGGCCAAAATAAGGAATCACACCATTCATACCACTTGGTTAGAGACACCATAAAGAAACCTCTAAACACAGTCTCCTCAAGAACAGGTGCTAGGACACCCGTGATGCCAACCAAGCAGGCGGTGCTACAATTAAATGTAAACAGTTAGTTTCTTATCCTAAATGAGTAATGGTCAAAGAAAAAAATGTCAATATATAAGTGAGAATTTAAAGCCTCCTGTTTGAAGTACCTAATACTTGAGGATCCAATCAATGGAAGCAAGCGGATGAGAGCATCAGTCTGAATAAATTTACGAAGATTGTTAGCACATGACATTATGAAGACAAAAATGGAGGGCGCGCTGCACATCAAATCAAGAATCACAAGTAAAACTGGATAATGTCAATGTCATTTCTCTTTCTCAACATGGCAACCAAAATTAATAAAATAACAAGGATCAACCATATTAGACTCTATAAGATGTGGTCGAGTGATCATTGAAATGAATTCAGCTGGAGCAAATGGCTTAAGTTCTTAGTAGCTTTAACCCACAGTTTATCATAATGAAACTAGATGAAAGCACACAATAACTATGCCAAGTGTGCAGAAATTACATGGTTCATAATAAAGGCACTTAAAAAGCTATATTCTTTACCTTCCCCACACCCCCCTTCCTTTTTTTCTGGATATCTGATTGTTAATATTTATGTTAGCATACAGGCACCAAAGCATTCACAGAAATAGATAATAATTTCTAACCTCTCGTTCTGGAGTCCCACCATTGAGAAAAGATGTCAAAACACCTGTTAGGGCAATTGCAGCTAGAGCACCACCCAGACCAATTCCAGCCCATAACAGCCACCCTTTCTGAAGATTGAAAGGTTCTCTCAAATCTGAAACACGAATTGGTTGTGCATGTGATTTCAGATTTTCATTCGCACAAATGATAGATAAGAAATTAATTAAAACATGGATACACAACTTCCTGGACCAGGAAATGCCTAATGAACCTTCTAGCAATACCAAGATAATTTCTTTTGTAAACTTGATTGAATAGTTTTGCTTATACCATATCGATAAATGTCGTCGGGAAGCGGAGAGAATGACTTTGTGAGACTATATAGAACTCCAACCACCACTGCAGTTGCAATGCTGCAAAACAATGGAGTAAATAAAACTAGATGCACAAGTGCAAATTAAAATCACAAGTTATTAAAGAAAATAGAGAAAACTTTTAAGTTCAGAAAGTTATCGTACGCTTGATCAACAAACAAAATTTCTGCTTTTTCATCCAGACTTAATTCTTCAATTTTAAGTCCTGAGTAAGGTATTGCTGCTGCCTCAATCAGTCCTGTCAAAACGAAACTGCCTGAGAAATGATCAGTTTTTTGTTTATGTCAATACTTCGTTCCTAATATAAAGAAATATGTCAACTAAAGCAAAACCTGATCCATTCAAGATTCATAACCAAAGGATTTTTGTCATAATCTACATAGATCCTATTCCTTACTAGAATCAAATGTTGAGTCGATGGAAAAACGCACCTCAATCCACAAGCAAGAGATGTCAAAGAAATTGTTTGCCAATTCCACGGCACATCCCACCGTTTCAATATAGGCCAATTTAGTTGCGCCTCCTGGAAACACCATTATAGTTGTCTAAATCAATTCTTCACCCTATTGGAGGTAATTATTATGTCTCAAAACAAGAAAACAGATAAACTAAGCTCTTTTAACATATATATTTCCAGCTTTCCTGCAGAAACACTTTGGCTATGTTTCTTTTCGGACGGATGTAAAATCCAATTTAGGACTGCTCACAATTCCAGCAAAACACAACAAATTTTTAACAGCCAGCGTATTGTTGCCACCCATCCTTTATCCTCTTATTTTATATTACCAAAAAATCAACACAGAAAAGAAATCATTATTCCTTTGAGAACTAAAATAAAAATCAATATGAAGCTAAAAACTTCATATGTCCACGATTTATTGACAGAATACATGATAATAATAATTATCACAGAAAGAACAGCTCTTTGAAGAAAAAATGTGTTCTTAATGGGAAAAAGACGTACTTTTTTATCAGAGTCTCGACGGGAATTGTCCTTGGAACAGCAGACGGTAGAGAATCCTCTGGCGGGTGCAACTTGAAGCTTGAGAGAAGGAATTGATGGTGAAAATCGGACGACTCGAGGTATCAGGTATGGGGTTTTGTTATGTGAATGAAATTTGGACGAAAGAGATAGAGCTGAAATGGAGGATTGAACAATTGATGTGTATACTGTGACCACCATTGCTGCAACTCTCAGGTTGGTTGAGAGAGAGAGCGCGCGCGTTTGGGGTCAACTTGGTGATTGAGGCAGGTTCTCTTTATCCTTAAATTGCAGAAATGTTCAGAGATGTTCAACCCAATTTTTCTAGAGTGCGAACGTTGGTGAAAATCTCTTCTATCCGCAAAAAGATGGTGAAAATTTTATAGCACTTCTCGAGAGGGTTGTCCCACGTTGGGGTAGTAAGTGTTGTAATTATTAGAAAAGTTGGAGTTAAACAGAAGAAATTAATCTAATGCCATATAGGGTGTCATATGTGTAGAGACAGAATGAAACTCGTTAGACAAAGTTTTTTCTATATGACATGAGTCCAGGATTAAACCCCTGTGAATATAGGGTATTCAGACGATTTCTGGTGGGTCTAATAACTCAAATTTTGGACAGTTCTACAGGTTAAAAAAAAGGATCAATTTGAGCCCCCCTTTTCACCTTTTCCGTCCCTCCTTTTATTGAAAATTTTCTAGCACCATATGTGCCATGGTGCTAGAATATTACTCCTCCTTTTACCCTTTCCACTCATTCCAACTAGAAAAGTAGAAATACTCTTAAGACTGTAAGTAAAACTGTTCATTATTGTTTCATAAGATCTAGAAAATATTTTCTACTGATCTATAATGAGACAGCCACCTGCTTGCTTAGAAATGTGACTACTCCAAAGTTTGATTCATTTTTCTTCTTATCACATGCTATTTATTGCCAAAAGTAAAGTTTGTTTTGGTCCAAATTACATGTTTACACTGTGTTTGTTAACTATGTAGAATATAAATTTGTTTATAATTTGTTACGTGGTATTATTTTATCGGTTATTATTGTAAAAAGTAAAATATTTTGGCTTGACTTTTACTTTGTGATATTTTGAAAAAAAACGAAACCAATGAAATGATGTCGTGTGATAGATTATAATCCAAATAAATAATCTCATGAGTTGTCAAACACTTTGTTAATAGGCCATGAAACACAGGTACAAAAGCAATTGAAACTTAAAAGTAGAATCAATACTTATTATCGTATGTTTCAGTCTGTGAGTTTAATTTTGTCAGTCATATGATAATGTGATTTAAACCTAGGAAATTACCAGTGATATTGAATAAACTCACCTGTTTACAAAATATAATTATTATACTACAAAAATATCTTGGAATGCTAAATCCTACTTACATCTATTTCGTATGAAAATTTGTTTAGTGTTTGATGCGTCTATTATCATGTGATACATGCCTGTATATCTTGTTCCAAGAATCTGCATCCTTTGATTAATAGGGACTTGTTATTATATTATGAACTTCAAGTAGCAAGTTCTGACCTCTGATCTAATCCCCTAATAATAACATTATATAAATCAAATCAAGAACTATTATTTAAATTTTAAAGTTGATTATTATAAAAAATAATTTATAGTTAAGAGAAGAAGAATTTCATTTTGTTAATAAATACTACATAGTTCGCATCAATGGCGACACGATGAATTCCATTTCGAGCTAGTTTTAGTTAAAATTAATTTGATCTTGAGTATTAAAATCAAGAAGCAAACAACCAAGAATTTCATTTTGATGTTATCCAATGAACACGTTAACTAGTTTCTGCCAATAAGTTCAAATTGTATCATTCGCTACTCACCCCAAGACTTTCCTAGTTACACACGCCAAATTACAAAAATTTTAATATATGCCACAAGGGCATGGGATACATTAACATACACTATACACACTAGGGTGTGTTTAATTGCATATATTTTTCATCTGAATTCTAACTTTTATGTGTTTAATTTACAAGTGAAAATGTAATTTAAATTAGATTAATTTGACAAATCGTCTACAACTTTTGAGTTAAGAATCAGTTTCGTCTCCAACCTTTGTTTTTACACTCCACAGTCCCTAACATTTAATAAATATATGCAAATCGTCTTTTTTCTACTATTTCAAAAAATATTCAACGAAATGATGATTATACCTTTTAAACTTTTTAATTTTTTTAAAAAAAGTTTTAAAAATGATAAAAAAATTAAAAGAAAACCCAACCCATCCTGCCGACCCCTTTCCCTCCCAAGATTGGCCGCTAAAAATGAAAACATTCCGATAATTAGCCAGTCCGTTCGTCGGAATGGCAGCATTCTGATAGTAAAAATGGGGGGTAAATCCCCCTTTCCTCTATTTTGCTGTCATATTATCATTTCAAGCAGCAAATGGGGGGGTTCACCCTCTCCTTTTTGGTTGCCGTTTCTGGCAGCCAAATGACAGTACATTTGTCTACTGTGGCAGCACTTTGGCTGCCAGAAACGGTAGCATTTCCGGCAACCAAAAAAGGGGGTGTGAATCTCCCACTCTCAATTTGTTGCCATTAAATAGGGGAAGGGGGTTTCACCTACCTTCCCTTATGGCAACCAAAGTGAAATACAGCGGTGCTGTCATTTCTGACAACCTAAATGGGGTGAGTCCCCCCCCCATTATGCAAAAATGAGAGGGAAGACTCCCCCTTCCCCTATTTTGTGTTGGGAGGTGGGAGACTCCCCTTAGTTGGGCTGCCAGAAATGTTTCTATTTCTGGCAGCACCACTGTCATTTCTGACAGTATTTTGGCTGAAACGACAGTAAAAAAATGGGTTAATCCCCCCAATTTGCTGCCCAAAATGGTAACAAAAATGCTATCATTTTCGACAACAAATGGGGAGATTCACCCCCTTTTAGCCATTGAAAGGTTGCCATTCCGACTGCCGAATGGCCAGCCCCGGAATGTTTCCATTTCCGGTGGCCAATCTCGGGTGCGGTGGAGTTTTCTTTTCTATTTTAATTTTTTAATTATTTTTAAATCTTATTTTAGAAAAATTTAAAAAAGTTTATGAGGTATAATCCTCATTTCATTGAAATGTTTTTGAAATAGTGGAAAAAAACTATTTACGTGCATTTATTAAAAGGTTAGGGATGTAGAGGGTGAAAACAAAGGTTGGGGACGAAATTGATTTTTAACTCAAAGGTTAGAGATGATTTGTGAAAAGGTTAATTACACTTAGTGTCCCCAACCTTTCAACTTTTTATCGATTACGTTCCTAACATTTAATTTTACATTTTTACGTCCCTAACCTTTAGTGAAATCCCATTTTTCGTCCTTAGAGACAGAAAAAGTCAATTTCGACTGTTGAGGACAGGGGTATTTTAGTTAAAACAAAAAAAATAAATATTTTAACATATGTTAATTAAAATATTTATAAAAAAATGGTGAGAGGGGGACCCCCCACCCCCAAAACCACAATTCTGACAGTAAAAAAGGAGTCTCCAACTGGCTGCCATTCTGGCAGCAAAAGGGGGGAGGCCCCCCCCTTTTGCTGCCAGAATGGCAGCTAGAAATGGCTGCTTTCCGGTAGCAAAGAGGGGGGGAGTGCCGGAATGGTGGTTTTGGGGGTGGGGGGAGTCCCCCTCCTACCATTTTTCTTTTCTTTTTTTTTCAAAATTTTTAATTAAAATATATTAAAATATTTATTTTTTTGTTTTGCCCAAAATACTCCTGTCCTCAATGGTCAAAATTGATGTTTTCCGTCTCTTGAAACGAAAAATAGGATTTCACTAAAGGTTAGAGACATAAAAACACAAAATTAAAGTTTAGAGACGTAATCGATGAAAAGCTGAAAGATTGGGATGCTAGGTGTAATTAACACTTTGTGATATTAAATCTTTTAAATTTTATGATGCAATCTTATTAAGCATAATTTTTTCCATTTTCTCTAGAAATCAATTCTCACATCCCCTAAATCAAATGTTTTCTATAGAAGTTAGAAAATATTTTCTTTTTCATCGCTTTGTATCCAATGCACTCTTAATCTTTATGACTTTTCTCCACTTGTATCACTTTTCCTTTAAAATCAAGGGTTAACTTTATAAATGAACCCTCCATGTTGGCTTCATCATAGAAAAGAATAAATTGTATATACACACTGCATAGGGTCAAGTTGACATTAAACCCAAACATCGGGGCCCCAAAGTGAAAATACCGTTAAAATTTGTTAACGTAAGTTTCGCTTTCATAATTAACAAGAATTTCGTTGTCTTCCTAGATTTAGAGAGAGAGAGAGAGAGAGAGAGAGAGACGCGGATTCACGATCTTCCATATAAACATCGAGCAGTTCCGAGTCAGTTCCGTGTCTTCCGACATATGCATACCTCAATTGGTATGAGTATTTCTGAAGATCGGAGCTAAGCCAGTGACTTTGAGGGATCCCATTTGAATTTTCTTTGAATCGGGTGTATTCTATCATTTTCAGTGGGCTTACAAAGCGAATTAAGCATAAAGACACAAGCTTTAGTTCAGGGTTCGCATCAGTTGATGCGATTGGTATGTTTAATGCTCCTTTTATTCTTAACTATTTCTGTCTGCAGTTGGTGCATCATTTGAGTCATTAATAATTTTTTTTTCATTAATTGATATCAGGAAGTGTAGTGTCTTTGTCAAAATTACTAAGATCTGCTTTCTGGGTTTAGTGACGAATTTGAACTTGTCACTGAATCATACCCGTTTCTTAGTTGCTCGTCACAGTATTACTTGCTTGTTGCCTCCATAGATTTTAAGCAAACATATACTTCTTCCAGAGCTTGTTTGATTGATTGATTGAACATTTAATATCATATAAAAATAAAAAATACGACTTTGGAGCTTATGATCAGATATATATTTTTTTCTTTTTTTGGTATGATCTTTCAAGATCCGGTAGTTAATTTATTTTGTCAACTGGATTGTAGATTTTCTGTTCATTTGCTTGCTTGATCTGCGTTTTGCCGGGTTTAAGGTTTCTGTACATAAAAAGTGGAAAGGCGAGTTCTTGACATCTCATATAATCTATAGATCTGTTTATCGAATGGAAGGAGGAGGGGAAAATGATTCACGTAGGTTCCCAAGTCTCATAGTAATGGTTGGCCTTCTTTCTTGCTGCTTTCATGTCCAGTAGTCCTATGGCAGTAGAATCTTTATATGTGGTTTATGCTGCAGGATGCACCTATTTTTCTTCTAGCAATGCAATTCTATGAACTTTATTCTAAGAGGGTATTATTTTAGACTCTGTCTCCTAGCATTCTGATCCTATTTGGCAATTGGGAAGGGGTAGTGTATTCTTGTGCTCCAGTGAACCAATATTATGAAGTAAAAGTAAAACCAATTGTAAGCAAGGCTGACTATCACTGAGCAGTATCAAATGAATCAAGCTATTAAAAATATGAGTCATTGCTTAACTACAAGTTCCCTAGATTCCAAGGTTAGGAAATTAAAATGGAAGAAAATGTATCGAAGCGTTCGAAAATTTGCTTGCTTTCTTAGCCTTTTCCCCCCTTCTTCTAGTTCGTCTTTTCTATCTTTGACAATAATCTGAATTGTATACTCATGCTGTCAAGGCATGCCTCACTTCACAAATTCTTCAATATTTTAACAGCAGAAGAATTGTTTCAGGGTTGTGATGGCAAACAAATACAATTCAGGGGACAATAGAACTCGCCGTTCTGTGACCATTTTTATAGTAGCTGGTCTATGTTGCTTCTTCTACTTACTGGGAGCATGGCAGCGAAGTGGGTTCGGAAAGGGAGACAGTATAGCAGTGGAGGTGACCAAGAGCGGAGCTAACTGCAACATTCTTCCAAATCTTAATTTTGAAACCCATCATGGCGGTGAAGCTGGAGTAATTGATGATTTTGATTCAAAAGTGAAAGCATATAAACCTTGCAATCCTCGATATACTGATTACACTCCCTGCCAAGATCAAGCACGTGCTATGACCTTTCCGAGGGAAAATATGATTTATCGGGAGCGACATTGCCCTTCAAAAGAAGAGAAGTTGCATTGCCTTATCCCGCCACCTAATGGTTATGTAACTCCATTTCCGTGGCCAAAGAGTCGTGATTATGTTCCCTATGCCAATGCCCCGTACAAGAGCTTGACAGTTGAGAAGGCTATTCAGAACTGGATTCAGTATTCGATCTCAATGTGTTTAGGTTTCCCGGTGGAGGAACACAATTTCCTCAAGGAGCTGATAAGTACATCGATCAGCTTGCATCGGTTATACCCATTGAAAATGGAACTGTTCGAACTGCATTGGACACTGGTTGTGGGGTATGTTGAGTCTCTGTCTAAGCATCTTAGACATTTCTCATTCTATTAAGTTTCTGAATATTCAAAACTGACGGCCATTCTTACAGTACTCATTCTGGTTAAATTACTATGTGCTATCATGTCAGGTTGCAAGTTGGGGTGCATATCTTTGGAAGAGAAATGTTATAGCAATGTCGTTTGCACCGAGAGACTCACATGAAGCTCAGGTTCAGTTTGCCCTTGAAAGGGGTGTTCCTGCTGTTATTGGTGTTCTTGGGACAATCAAGATTCCGTATCCATCCAGATCTTTTGACATGGCTCATTGTTCTCGCTGTCTAATTCCCTGGGGATCCAATGGTGAGAATAAATTGTTCAATTATACCTTTCCTCTAAATGTCTATGGACAAGCTCTATTATACCAACTACCACTCATAATGGCTTAAAAATTCAGAATCATTAGATGACTTAGTTATCTTCTCGTGAGAGTTTCTATACACCAGTGTTTAACATCCAGTTAAGTAATGAACAAATCAACTGGACATTCGGTCACTGTTTTGCTGCTTGTAATTGTAGGCGGAATATACATGAAAGAAGTTGATCGTGTTCTTAGACCTGGTGGCTACTGGGTGCTTTCAGGCCCACCCATCAATTGGAAGACAAACTATAGAGCATGGCAGCGCCCCAAGGAGGAACTTCAAGAAGAGCAAAGGCAGATTGAAGAGACCGCTAAGCTTCTCTGCTGGCAGAAGAAATCTGAGAAGGGTGAAATTGCTATATGGCAGAAGAAAACAGATTCCAAGTCTTGTCGTGCTGCACAAGAAAAGTCAGGAGTTACGTTCTGTAAATCTGGAGATCCCGACGATGTCTGGTATGCAGTTTTGCCAATATACCGGCATTAATGTCTGTGCACATGTCACATTTTCACTTTTGTTGTATGAAGAAATCATGAGATGGAAATTCATTGATTCCTTGACAAAAGCATTGCAGTGCACGCACTTCTGCCGGAGTGGTTATGGTACATATCTATAATGAAACTGAAGCTGCAAAACTAAATATTTTTTGTGTCTAACAGGTACAAGAAAATTGAACAATGCATTACTCCATATGACAATGCTAATGAGGACGAAAGCTCTAGTGGAGTTCTCAAGCCATTCCCTGAGAGGCTTTATGCTGTTCCTCCCAGAATTGCAAGTGGGTCAGTTTCTGGAGTCTCCATCGAGTCATATCATGAGGACAGTAAAAGATGGAAAAAGCACATAAGTGCGTATAAAAAGATCAACAAAATCATTGACTCTGGGAGGTACCGCAACATTATGGATATGAACGCTGGTTTGGGAGGTTTTGCTGCTGCCCTTCATTCTCCTAAATTTTGGGTTATGAACGTTGTCCCCACAATTGCCCCAGAAAATACCCTGGGTGTTATATATGAACGAGGACTGATTGGTATATATCATGACTGGTATGTTTTTCTGTTTTGTTCATTTCAACAGTTCTTGTATAAAACTATGCTTGATATTTTGAGAACTTAACTAGCTTGACATCTTTTATATTGATTGCTTCTCAAGAGAATCACGTCTCTGCAAGTACTACTGTTCATCTCTTTTGGCTCAGTTGAATTTTCATGCTGCAGTGAAATCGCTCACCTTTAGCATCCCCTTGAAAATTTTTCATAAAATCAATGGTTCCCTATTATGAATTATGATTTACAGTCAACTTTATTATTTTGTTTATGCTGCTGATACCTCCTAAGAAGGACTTCTCTTATTTCCTTAATCTTGATCGTTCAGGTGTGAAGCATTCTCTACATACCCAAGGACATACGATCTCATCCATGCTAATGGTCTCTTCAACTTATACAAGGAGAAGTAAGTATTAGCCTGATATTCAGCTTCTGCTTTGATTTGAATATAGTTAGGCTTGCTTTCCTAATATAGGAGCTTCACTGCTGCTGCTAAATTGTGGACTCAAAAAAAATTCATGGGAGATCTGACAGAAAATAGATAGTTTCCCTTTCCTAAACTTCAGTTGGTTGAACCAGCTCATATATGAACATGATTGATTTTTGTTGCAAATGTGAACTAATTTTGGCTTCCATTCTCTCCAGTTTTCATGCGTTTTAGGATTTGCATATGTAATAAAAATTTGTATACATATACCAAATCGCCTACAAAGACATATTTTGTAATTTGTGTTCTTAATTTATCCCTAATTAATGAGCAGAATTCAAAACTGATAGTTAAGTATTAAATAGAGGGCAGATTAATAAACGAATGTAAATTGACTTTTCTACATAGAAAGAGGGCTATATATTTGAGACAACCTAAAAAGGGGAAGTGGATCATATATTGAGAGGGAGGGAGGCGCTGCTTTTAATTTGTCCATGATTGTTGTGTAAAGTGGAAGTATGATATTCATGTCTAACTTCTGCTCAAACTAATATTGTAGATGCGACTTCGAAGACATTCTTTTGGAGATGGACCGGATTCTGCGGCCAGAAGGTGCAGTTATACTCCGGGATGAAGTTGACGTGCTTGTCAAGGTGAAGAAGATGATAGGAGGTATGAGATGGGACTCTAAATTGATGGATCACGAGGATGGTCCCCTCGTTCCTGAGAAAATACTAGTTGCGGTTAAACAGTATTGGGCTGGAAACTCTACTTCAACGCAGTGAAAGCTGAGAAATGTCCAAGCAGTATCAGGCCTCTGGCACAATTCCATGGGGACAATTCTTTGATTTCTTATACAAATTCAAGACTGTCCATTTGAGTTCATCCCAAGAAAAGTTCGTCTCTGGTTATAGTTTCGCCACGGTAGAGGCTTCACGACTCTTGTTCCACCTCAAGTTATAATTACCCAACTGTGTTTGTAACATTAACACATTATTGTTTATGGACTCTCTTTCAGCTTTTCTGTAGTGATTCTCCAAGCTTATTGAACCGTTAAATCATCAAATTTTGTCAAGTGAATTGTAGTTAAAGCATTCTCCCATAAATGATGTGCTTGTTTGTCTCCATTACTCCATATGCTATGCTCATATTTTGGCTGATTCCTCGTGTCAAAACTTCCGTTCTAACAAGCTCTTGTAAAAGTTTGAAACTATCATTTTCTCGTCCAAGCAGCATTTAACATTTGCACAATTTGGCTTTCATCGAGCTGTTTAATCTCGTCAAGGGCATGAAGTTTCACCTTGATTCTTTTCGTTTTGTTTTGAACTTTTTAGGATCTTGGTCAAAACATTTAGTATCCATGCTAATTCAAGTACCACCGAAATCAGAAACTGAGATTGCAAAGAATACCTCCATGAAACCAAAGGAAGAAAGCTGGTACCAAATGGTCCCAAAAGTAGAAATTTTAAATTAAGAGTAATCCCTCGGCTAAATTATTATTATTATTATTTTGAATATTATGAGAGGAATATAGAGGTAGGGAATTGATCCCTTGATCAAGGGTGTGGGAATCCAACTCACAATAAGGAAAATTAGTAGTATATACTATGAATTTTGTTTAAATTAAAAAGAGAAAAGAAAAATTACAAAACCTTCTTTACAAAATTCCATCAAGTTAATTATCATCCAACATACCTTTTGAAAAAGAAAATAAAAGCAATCCCACTTCTCAAAACCCTTTAGGCCCAGTTTCCTTCAAAACAACAGGCTCACCAGCCATGGACAGACAATACTTCGCAATTTCTCTGAACTTAGGCACACTCCTCAAATCCACCTTGGTTCCCTCTTTCAATGTTATGATAATGTCAGCGCACTCTCCAATAAATCTTGGAACAACCTGATCAACAGCCATGTTAGATTGTCATCTCTTAGGTTGACCAATGGATATTCAACTATACAGTCACAACTCACAACTATTAAATGAGAATTACTAACATGAAAGTATGAACTTTCTTATAAGTTCAGTACTATGTACCCATGATGCAAATGACTAACATGAAAGTACGAAACTTTCTTGCAAGTTCAATACTATATATCTATGATGCAAGATATAAGGGAAATTCACTAACATGAAACATCATAATACAAGTCCTGTGCCATGGTGCAAGACAATATTATAAGGGCAGTGTTCTACGGAAACGAAGTGGCTCTATTATAGACCCCACATAATTAAGAGTGATGTTATTTATTTAGGATGGAGATTAATCTTACAATAAATCAAAGTGATTTCTTACATTTTTAAAACTATGCGGACTAGTAACAGAAATCAAGGTCGTTTCTTTAAAAAATTCACTCTTCAAACACTCTTGAAACGTAGTACAAATTATAAACATGCTTTAGAGACTTCCAAAATGTTAAAAAGATTTAAGACATAGTACTACTTACGTTCTAAAAAGATAATCTACTATTTAATTTTCGTCCGTCCTTAAAAAAATAATCTATTTACTATATTAAACATGTATTTAATGTTTCATTTTCATATATGCCCCTAATTAATTTTTGTTATTCAACTACCTATACATTAAAAGTCTTTCTAACAATTAATAAAATATAATACATGTCTAGAAAATTAAAGTAAAATTTGATATTTCAATTATAGTAACTATTTTTTTTAATTTATATAATAAAATTACCAACCGCACTATTTTTATATAGGACGTGTCCTATATAAATTAATTTTAGATTGACGTGTCCTAATTTGCCATTATGTCCCTGCTGCGGCTTTACGTGTCAGCGTGTGCGAGTTGTGTTAGTGAATACATAATAGTGTTTTGAACCTACCTGAACATCCTTGATTACTTCATAGGAGAAGTCACTCCTGTCCTACCCAGTTAATCCAGAAATGACACTAACCCTCAAATTTGTGAACCTGTATCTCAAGTAAAAGGCTCTGAGAACTGCCGCTAAGGTTAAGGGCAGCCAAAGAAGAGTGAAACCCAGTAGGAGGTTTGCTATTAGGTCTCCGTAGTGAGCTCCGCCGTCGAAGAAGATGGTTTCTTCGATAGCTTTTTTGGTGGCGGCTGCGGTGGTGGTGGTGGTGGAGGGCTTGGAGGAGGAAACGTGGAGCCTGGTGATCGGTCGAATGCATTTTGAGGAGAGATTTTTGAAGAGTAGTTTGGTGATTGGGTGGAGAGAGTGGTGGGCGATGGCGGCGATAGTAGCGGCCGGAAAGAGGGTAGTGGAGGAGGAGGTGGCGCTGGCCAGGGCCATATATGGTTTATCTACCTTAGGTGAACAGTTGTTGGCAGTTGAAGTGTTTTGGGATTTTCTGGTTTAGTGGCTGCCGAATGTCCAAGTGGCACATTTGGAGCCAATGACTGGTTAGAAATTTAGCCAGTTGACTATGGAATGAATTCATTCATATTTTCTAATTTTTTTCTCCGGAAAACGATGTTTGTAGGAAAGTTTTTATAGGACGCTAAATTAACCTATTTTATTTTATAACGGATTTTGAAAAAATTTCCTCACGATTAGCAGAAAAATTTTAAAGAGAGTTCACATGTCTCTTATAGAATGGTAAAGTGTTACATAGTCTTTTGTTATTAAGAAATTAAGAGACCCGCACCTTGATTCTCTAATAACATGGAGTCATGTGGCACTTTACCACTCTATAAGGGAGATGTGAGCTCTCCTTAGAAGGACTGCAAATATCATAACGCCCTATCCTTTTCAAGAAGGGTTTTTTACACATAGGGTCTCCAATTTTTTACTTTATTACGGATTACATCTCTAATCTTTATTTTTCCTTTTGTACGTCCTCAATCTATAAAGAAATCTCCTATTTCGTCTTTGGTGACGGAAACTATTAAATTCCACTGTTAAAATCAGGGGTATTTTCGATAATATATAAAAAATAATAATATTTTAATGTAAAAAATTAAAAACAAAGTTAAAAAAAAAAAGAAAAAAAGGGTGGGAGAGTCCCCTTTCTGCCATTTCCGGCAACTGTGCTTACTACCAGAATGGCAGCAAGAACTGGGGGAAGACTTCCCCTTTTGCTACCATTGTTGCCACAATGGCAGCAAAAGGGGGGGTCTCCTCCCAGTTCTTACTGCCATTTCTGACAGCTCTCCCCCTATGCTGCCATTTCCAGTGCAGCAAGGAGGAGACCCTGGCAGCAACCACAATTATTCGACAGCCCTTTGACGGCTGCAAATGGCATGAGGAATCCCCTTTTTCTTTTTTTTTTCCTGTTATTTTTATTTCTTACATTAAAATATCAATTTTTGGTATGTTACCAAAAATGTTCCTGATCTTAAGAAGAAACGGGAAATTTCTTTAAAGGTTGGGAATGTAAAAAAAGAAAAATAAAGGCTAGAGACATTATCCATAAAAATGTGAAAGATTGAAGACGCTAGATGTAAAAAACCTGGCTACCTAAATCATTACCCAGCCATGGATCGAACTCAATTGGGCCCCTAAATCATTACCCAGCCATGGATCGAACTCAATTGGGCCCTGTTACACAGCGGGCATGCTCCCAAATGTCCAAAAATCATTAGAAAATTTAAGCCGATATACTATCATTAGAAAATTTTCAGTATCAGGGCTTCACTACCCAAAGGGGTCAACCCATCGCGGCCCTAAATGAAAATTTGATGTCCTGTCACCAGATTACATTATGCCACGGAAAGTTGATTTGACTCGAATCTAAATAATCCTATTAAATATCGAGTGGCGTCCAAAACATGGTTTACGAGTAGTTTAAGAGGTGCTAAATAGCATATAATTATTTATTTAAATGTGTATGCAGAATGCATATGGCCACTTGATTAGTCCCAAATTAATTAATTAGTACACTAAACATATTTAATGAGACAAAATATTGTGGGATCTCAAATCATTATCAAAAGCCAAAGTCTCCAGCCATTTTCTATACATTCTGCACATGATCCCAGATTGATCTTCCTCCATATTTGTTTACTCAAATATCCACTAGCCAGGTTTTGCATTAGGGTTAGTTACCATGTCCTTATATTATTAGGAATATATATGAATCTTGTCTTGATTTATTTATTTCTCTCTCTGTTTTTTTTTTTTTTTTGGGAGTTTTTATTTAGAAAGAAAAGAGACACCAAAGAAAAACTGCGGTCTAGTGAGCCTAATGAAGTAGACTAATTTCATTGTTATGTTTCCGATCCGTTCCAATGGTAGCATAGAATTGTAGAAGATCCACAAGCGAGAATATCTCATAAATATTCACAAATATATACTAAAGAATCGTTACAAGAGGTAGTTCCTAGAGGCTAAAACCATATAGGATCGATTACATAGAAATAAGACTTACATCAACCGTATCGCATTTATGTTTTCCCTTTTAATACGTTGAATTGAGCAAAGTAACAAGACTAGCTTGAAGATCTAAAGAAGCAAAAAGAAATTTCCAAGTTGGCTAAAAGAGAAGGAAACATCAATACTGTTAATGATAAAGAAGAATCTTTCTTGATTAAATCAAGTATGGACAGCGGGACCTTCAAGCATTTGAAGTACAATGCGTTTATATATGTTTATCAATACAAACTAGCTTAGATCTTTCTACATGATTATTATTGTTTCAATAGCTTTGATTGAGTTACCACTAGACTTTAAAACAGATGGTTGATAGACATCTCACGTCTCAACAGCGTTCTCTTTAGAACAATTCATTATTTCATTAATTTCTATCACATCTAGTGTACTAACGACAAATCATATTGTTTTTCTTCAAAAAGGCGATCATTAAATTGAATAATCAATCAAACACTCTAGAGATCATGGGAACGCAAGAAAGTGCCCACAAGGAATGCATGTAAAAATGCATTACATTTTTCTTTTCTTGATCCCATCACCATCATTTCATACCAACCATACTCCTTTCTTTGTCAATTGTCAGCATATAAGCTTTGCCAAATGTCCTCTTCACGAGAATGACCATTTCCAACCCTTTCTTGTTTTCTTCCACTCTTTCCATATCTCCTTGTCGTTTTTCCCTCTTGGAATGTGTGTTTGATTATTTTCCCCCTTTCTCTCTCACTCCCTGGAAATAAGTACTTTCTAACTTATGAGTGATTAAGTTTCTTCCCCTTGTTAAGTGGGAAAGGGAGACTTTCTTGCATAGCACACGACTTGTCTTGGTTTCCAAAAGTCGACTATTTCGTCTGAAAGTTTAGTTCGCCAACACAATATTAATAACAAGATGATCCATGCATGATTCTTTATTCCTCAAGAAAAATATAATTGCTATTTTGTATACCAACGCCTATTCAAGAACGAGAATTAAATTGACTCATAAAAGTAAAAGGAACATGGTATTAATCGGTAATCGATTATCTTGGATTCTCCCGACTTCGTGTACCAAATATGCAAAACAAATTGTAATAGCCACCAATTTAATAAGGTCAGTCGATATCGACTGACAACAGTCCATTAACTGAAATGCTGTTGCTCTAACCATGGCCAAATTCCTGTCTGATCCTCCATCCCACAGAACATATTGCTCAAGCTTTCTTCTTTGACAGATTGATCCATTTTATGACACGGGATTGACGAGCTCTGGAAGAACTGTGTCATTCCGGTAGGCCTTATCGAAGGCGGAAAGAGGGTTCTGCTGGTGGGATTTGTCATTAATGGGCTATCAATTGCTGGAGTTCTTGAAATGTCTAGCCTTATATCTGAACTATTTTCACTCTTGTTGCTGCTACACCCTTCTGTTTCTTTGTTCAGATTGATGGATTCCATTGGCTCCCTATTCTTTAATGCCAATATCTGCATCCATGGAAATGATTTCAAGCATCCAAATTAAGTAAAAACATTGGGATTTCCAAAAAATAGGTTTATGTTTCAGACATCAGGAAAAAAAGATGCTTTTGCTGAAAACCATGCAAATCTGTCCAAACCACTAGCACTAGCAGAAAGAAATTGAACCTTGTCTATCTATAATTGAAATTATTTATAGTTAATGGTTGCCAAACGGACCCTAATGTGTCATTTACCGACTTCGATATCTAAAATTTAATTCAAGACTCTCAGTATAACATGCAATATAATGGACAAGATTTTAACTTTTAATTTCGTACTTGATTGGGCGGGTCGAGTTGACAAAATGTACCTCAGATCGGAAGTTTCCGATTTTCTGCTTGGAGGTTATCATTTTCTGCTTTAACAGCTTCAAATTGTCTCTTAAGAACTTCATAATCCTTCTCCAATTGTTTAGTTTTCCATCTTGCCCTTCTGTTTTGGAACCATATAGCAATCTGTCTCGGTTGCAGGCCAAGGGCTCTGGCTAGCTGCATTTTCCTCTCTGGCTCAAGCTTGTTTCCTAATTCAAAGTTCTTTTCTAATGTCTTCACTTGCTCCATGTTAAGCCTCCTTTTCTTCTCTCCCAATTGTGATCCATCATCGGACAAATCGTCCTCCCCTCCGTGGTTTTCTTCGCAAACATCCACCCCGGAAAACGATGCCGATGATCTCTTGCTTAGAAATGGAGGCATACCTACAAAACAATTGAAAATTCACTTCTTTCCAAAACACCAAAACATGAATTAACCACACCAAGGGTGTACTATATATTTAGTATTACAAACACAACATATGACTAGACAGTATAACAAACAAGATTTTAACTGCACAACCATTTCTTAATACTATCTAGTACTATCAAGCCTACTTTCTAGTAACAAACATTGTACGTACTAATGGAAAGAAAAATATCGATGTACCATGGAAGTGTTGAGGAGGGCAAGACAGAGGCATTGGAGCAAGAGAAGTGGAAGGTTGTTGGTCATGATCTAATTCATTAGAAGTTTGTAGCATGAAATTGGCTGAGTAGAAAGCCATTGAGGTGGTATTCATTAACCACCACCTCCTCCGCCACCACTTAAGCCACCACGCCGAATGCCATCTGTGGCGGTGATCCGGCGGCCATTAGAAAAAGAAAGTACATATCAGAGGGCCTTATATATAGACTCACAAAACACAATTTCTAATTAGTAACTAATAAATACTTTAAGTTGCAAGAAGATGCATTAATTGCTGTAATGGATAGCTTATATACCTTATCAACTTCAAGAAAATTTTTATGTAATGAATGAGAGAGAGAAGGGATGCCTTCTTTTCTTTGTGAGAAGTAGGGTTTTATATTATATTCCGATCTAATAATTACTTTTATAGAAGTTATATTCCAACTTATAAGTTATTTTAGATTATGTGGACAGTTGTCAATGAATTTTGCCTACAACTATGTATACTTTGATTCCTTTACTAAAGGGGAGAAAATGGTATGATATTATATGGTTTTAAATCGAGAAGTGGGTGAATTAATGGAAAAAAACAACAATTAATTTTTTATTATAAGTAAACTTTTATCTTAAAAAATCGGATTTTATTATAATGGTATTTCTTCTCATAGGATACTTAATTAATGAGTGATTATATACAATACAACAAGAGTAACATGGACTCCAAATTGGGAGTATACGATTAATGTGGTTGTGCGGCTTTTGTTTTCTTGAAATGAAATATCTAATAATCTTGTGTTGTTTTAGTTCTATTACTTCTTATCAGTTTCGATCTTGATTCAATTCGATATATATTTTACTTTGACTTAATGTTTGGGTCGATTTTCAAAACTTGGCATCAAATATGGTATGGACGGGCGATAAACTTTGATGCATACGTGTAAGATGGCATCGAAAGGAGACGAGGAATGGGTCCAATGGCGGGGGCAGGGGTTGCCACCTGACCTACCAACAGGCATCGTGCAGCAGGGGGAAGCCCTTTCCCATCCTATTTATCCTCTCACACCAAGCATTTGCTTACTGATTTAGAGAGGGAAAGCAAAAAAAAAAATGTCCAAACACTTGTCTTTCATAATCGTAAAAGCTGGTCAATTTTGTCCTAGTACCCCCACCCCACCCTTAGACTGTCATTTTCTTCCTCAATTCAAATTATGAGTTCTCTAATCTATAGTCTTGAAAATAAGACTATAAACTTGTTGTATGTTTAAATGAAATATGTTAAAAAAAAAAAAATTAGTGGTTGAGAAAGATGATGACGAGTTGTTTTAGTGAAAATTTTCAAGGAGATGATGTATCATTACGATGGCGACGTGTTGAGACTCAGTAGTACATCACGAGAAACTATTTGTGATGATGACACTATACCAATCATAGGAATAACTTGTGAATATAGTAGATGACTAACAAATTTTGTACAAGATTCTAGTATCTATGGTATGTTAGACTCAATTTAATTCATGTTCTACCTTTTTATTGTCGATCGACTCCATCCCGTAACAAGCAATAGTACGCCAATGTGTTTCAAATATTCGGTTTTCACTTTCATATTAATTAATAACAATCTTTTTAAATTGAGAATCTAGTACAATTATACCATACTACAAATATATAAACATTTTTGTGTGAGTTCTTTTTTTTTTTTTTTTGTGGCAACCATTTTTCTACGTGAGTTAAGATAGAAACTTGAATAAGTTTTTCAAGAAACCCCACCCTATACGCTACCAATTAGCATCCCCAGTAATTGATCAATTTTATGTTACATGAAGATTTTTGGTTCGTTGTTCAAATATAAGACAAATAAATTTGTAAAAATGAACATAAAGACCCATTTGTTTGCTTAATTTGATGAAATGGAGCTCGTTTAGTTTTCTACCGTTTGTCAAGAATTTCGGCTAATTTTCATTTTATTCTTACATTACATACATTTATGTTTATAAATGGGGCTATATACAAAGCACCTAGGAAGTACCCGTATAAGGAAGTCATTTACTTGATGTCAAATATTCCTTACCTCGAAATAAGATGCAAATGTACAGAATGCAAATCTAAAACCCAAAAAAGAAAAAGGGGGAAAAAGGGATGGAACCCACAAAATAATAAATTTAGTTGATAGTGGGGTATGTGGGGCCCACTTTTGTGAATTTTATAGAGACTCAAGACAAGGTAGGATCAGTGGATCACATGACTTTATTAGTTGGAACCTCAAAGGGTTCCCCATTGGAATAGGGTGGATCCATGTTCTTGGCTCCTACTCTCCTGCTAAATTTTGAATTATTATCTATTATATATTTGTGTATATGTATGTTTTGATGCTCAAAAATACTGATCCCCATGTGCCCCTTCTTTGTTTGACATCACTCCTTTGCCCTTTTTTTCTCCCACTGAAAGCGATTTGTCAACCACTAAATCCTCAACCCCACAATTTTATATTCCCATTTTGATTTTCTAGTTTTTTCAATTGGACGTTGCGTCATCGTCCTTTTCAAGATGTTACACTGAACAAAGCGTTACATAATAACATACAAAATTTACCAAATTTTTCTTCCAATATTGCTATGTTCAACGGAATAACAGCACGCATTTATGAACCTTCTTGAATTTATATGCAAAATGCCTACCATTAAAATATGGGGCACATCAACTATGAATTTTTTTACCATAATGCAAAACAAATTTTAGAAAAAAAATAATAATAATAAGTCATTAGTTTAAAATTTTGACTGTGATTGATTCAACTAGTATCAAATGTGTTGCTAGCTATACCCTGATATAATCCATTTGAAGAAACTAGCTAAGCCATTATACAATGCTATTATAGGAACTTTTACAATGAAAATTCAGTAATACATTTCGCTACTTCTAAAAGGGAAAACAAACAAAACGTCGAACAAACAACAAAGGGGCACCGATTGAGTGTAAGCAAGAAACCTACACTTGATAATGATAGACACCTATAAATTCTAATGGCTTAAATGGGATGTAAGCCTAGAAATTTTCCTTGTCATGTCACTCAAGATTACACATTTTATAATGTAGCAACTAGCAAAGAAGTCAAGAAATAGCACTTCTAATAGCTATGCCTACAAACACCCTATTCAGGTTGCCAATTCAACCAACAATAGGGTATTCCCAAAGGATATCCCACGGTACAAATCTACACCTTTCAAGAATAATTCTTGTGGACACGTCGAGAATGATTCTGACCTAATTCATGGCCCATTAAACAAGGCAAGGCAAGGCCGTTGTCCATGTGTTTTCTCTTTGGGAATCAATACATTTATCACCTAGCCAGAAGACATTCTTGTGGCCCAATTTCTACTTGTTTTGATCATCCTGTGGACCATGTTCTTATAGCAGGAAGTATTCTCTCTTTAAGTAAAACTTGATTTGTACCCTTGTAAAAACTGGAATTCAAATAGTAGACGAAATCCTAGGCGTGCACTGCTGTTTAGAGCCACCATGTTATGAGCTATTGATATTCGGAATAAGCTGCAGCAACTGAGCTGTCAAGAAACCCCAACCAATCTTGTAGAGACTATACGGGCAGTCCGTTGTGCATTTGTACCGGTGGTGCTGGAATATGCTTGGGAACAGGACGAGAAGTGACCCTATCCTTAAACAAAAGCACATGTCACATTCACTGCCACCAAAAGAAAAAGACCCCATCAGCATCAAAGCTTAATGTGAAGAAGGAAATAATTATAAGCAAACCTTTAACTTTTATTGGAGCACAAGAAAAAGGCATTGACTTAGAACAGGTAATTAAACTGCAACTAGTAAACTGAATGAGATAAACATGCCAGCACTTTAGGTTTCTGAGGAATATCAAGAGTCTGATTTTTCATACTATAGTTCAAGTTCACCATTCATAATTCGGGTCATTAGAGATATAGACAATTTCACCGGTAACACTACATATAACTGCAAAACTTATAGTTCAGTTACCAGCCCCGAAGAGAATTGAAAAATCATGGAACAAGAGCAAAAAGCTTTTAAAACAAGTAAACTTTAGAGGTGCCTACGCCAGCAACCTGAATTGGCAGTCTACACAGCCACAATGGAGAAGGCATGCTTATGCCAAACCAAAGGGATGAGCTCGCAAGCTCAAACAACCCGCAAATTGTTAAAAGTAAGAACTCGCAAGTTCTTAAGAAAATTCAAGACGATTCTTAAAATAAGAGTTTTTCCATAAATAATTGGATGTCCAATACAACGAAATAAGCTCTATATTTATAGGGTTCAAAATAACCTAATTCTAAGATAATTAAGGAAAGCTCTTCTAGAAGTCTAAAACAAGTAAGCCACTAGAACAAGTAACCTACTAGACCAAGTAATAATAAATAAAACTTAATTAAATTAAATAAACATTAATCCAAAATAATAATAAAGTAAAATACGCTAAATAGATAATTATATCCTTTGAGAATATGTATCATTCTCCCTAACTGAGAAAACTCGACTCCGGCGAGTTAGACTGTAGCTCCTAAACCATGGAGGTCGATCTTTCTTCCTCATCAAGCAACGATATAGAATTCTAAATAATCATACGAAGCAAAACTCTAACCAAGGAGGGTGATCATTAGTGCGAATGCAACACTGATAGAAAACCTTGAGAAGTGATGTATGATTCAACTAATCCAAAAAAACATCAACTAATCCCACATTATGAGTAGCACATTGTAGCATGACAGACTCGCCTGTATAAACCAATGATTGCAAAATTGGTAGCTCTAACGAACCCTAATAAGATAACAATTTGACAATATTAAAATCCAAACTTCTATTTAAGTGCAATGGCTAGTCAAACAAATTATTTGCAAGTTTTGAATCCATGGTCTTGTTCTTAACATGTTTTAGAAAGCAACCTAAAGAGATACAGAATAAAACATAAAAATTTTCTTGAAAAGAGATATATCAACCATGCACATTCAAAATAAGCAGAAAACTCTCATTATTCAAATATAACTCTCATTATTTAAATAATTCTATATTTAATCTCAACATGAGAATTATGAAAATAATGAACAGTTGTTTAAGTTGGAATAATGTGAAGGAAGTTAGTAGGCATAAATCTGATATCAATAGGAAATGAGTGCAATTAGACAAATGCTTAGGCAAAGAAAGTGACAAGTGGGAAAGTATCAGAAACATGAGACAACTCCACATGAAAGTTACAGTTGAAGGCAGGTAAAGTTATGAGAGGAAACTCAAGATACAGCTCAAAACTTGCAATCTCATCGTCAAAGTACTTTAAGTGCTCAAACATTTCATCCTCATCGTCAGAAAGTTCTATAGGGTCAACAATATAGATATGATCATCTAAAGTGGAAATTAATATACAACAAATATTTTTAGAGAGGATAACTTAGACTCGGACTTCAAGACTTTTGTGCTTATTTCAAAACTCAAAGTATAAATGTAGGCTACTTGTAATGATTGAGATGGAACTATAAACTAACTTTTTATATTAGGATCCAATCCATCTATAAATCTAGAAGCAACGACATTTAGAGCTTCATACATACCATAACTCCTAACCGATCGGTTGAAGTGAGTGAAATATTCATGAACAGTAGATGAACCTTGCCTACAAAATAAAAAGAATTAGTCTAACAACTGAGTTCGATAATATGTAGGGGCATATTTATTACTTAAGAGTCGTTTTATCTCATCCTATGATGTAATATGACGTTGTTCTAACAGTTCAATTCTTTTCCTAATTATTCTCCAAATTATACGTGGCAGTCCCAATAAGTGTTAAACTTGTAAGATTAATGCAACGAGAGCCACTTATGTGAAGCGAGTTAAAGACATTTTCTAGACCATATATCCAACTAAGAAATGCTTCCGAGTTAGATCTATCAAAACATAAGAGTTCAACTATAGTGCCTTGAGCATCACAGTTTGTAGGATATGAACAATTGTATATGTTAAGAAAACTAGGATAGTCAGTAGGGCATGAATAGCCAATCGATTTGGATCATGGGTGATAGACTGAATTATCCATGATACGAAAAAAAAGTAAATTGTCAAGATAAACACAAAATTATAATAAATAAATGAAGTTATGGCTTTCTAAATATTAGAGAAAAATAGTAAAAGCAAAAACTCTTTTTTTTTTTTTAAATAATTAAATAATGACTAACCAACACTGTAAATAAAAAAATGAAATTCAATTAAGATCTAAATTTATACCTTAAGGGTAGTAGGAGTATTAAATAGTTTTCAAATATTTGTCCAACAGTTACAATCCATAGCAATAGAAATATGTCGGGAAAAATTGTTGAGCATGTAGTTGCTAACAAATTTTCGTCTCGATGAACAGTAACCTGCGTGAACAGTAATTCGTGTGAATAGTGTCGACGTGAAGGGTTCCGTGAATAGTACTGGCGTGAACAGTGACTCGCGTGAATAGTACTGGCGTGAACAGTTTCCGTAAACGGTAACTCGAATGAATAGTGACTCGTTGTAAAATCACCGTGGCTTGTTGAAAGACCAAACTTGATTGACTGTATGTTTAGAAGATGATGTTTTTTTCACCAAATGCGTGTAACACAAATTAGGTCAAGGGAATCAACCTAAGTTCTAATACCAAAATTGATGCCGAACTAAAGGGATGAGCTTGCAAGCTCGAACAACCCGCAAGTTGTTAAAAATAAGAACTCGCAAGTTCTTAAGAAAATTCAAGATGATTCTTGAAATAAGGGTTTTTTCATAAATAATTGGATATCTAATACAACGAAATAAGCCCTATATTTATAGGGTTCAAAATAACCTAATTCTAAGATAATTAAGGAAAGCTCTTCTAGAAGTCTAAAAAAAATAAACCACTAGAACAAGTAATCTACTAGACCAAGTAATAATAAATAAAACCTAATTAAATTAAATAAACATTAATCCAAAATAATAATAAAGTAAAATACGCTAAATAGATAATTATATCCCTTGAAGATGTGCATCACATACTTTAATGGTGTGTTTGATTGTAATTGTTTTCCATGGAAAACGTCATATTTATGGAAAACAATACATCTTTGTGTGCTTGACACTTGAATGAAAATGGAATTTGAATTCTATGGAAGAACCCCCTTAAGCATGTTTTGGGCTGTTTTCCATGAAAATTAAAAACCTAAGGGAAGGTGGGAATTGTTTTCCATGGAAGAAGAAAATATTTTCCTTTCCCATCTTTTTTCATATCAAACACGCCCTACGTGGTCCATAAATAGAATAAAAGCATAGAAGGAAAAACTTTTGAAGGCGCAAATATAATTTCCAGAAAAAAAATAATAAAAATATTCAAACGGAGGGACAATATCTCTATGTCATAAATTATATGAAGAAACAACTAGAATATGGACTTTAATGCGCTCTGAAGCACATACCCTAACTAGTTTACAAATAGGATAAAAGCATGGAAGGAAAAACTTTTGAGGCAGAAATATAATTTTGTTTTAAAAAAAAGGTCAAATGGAGGGATAATATCTCTATATGGTAAGTTTTTATGAAGAAACAACCAGAATACGAACTTTAGTGCTTTCTCGAGCATAAGCCGTACATCTATGTAATTGTTTTGATACATTTTGAAGCATATGCCTTAATAAAAGCATCCTTAGCAGGGTGCCTTCTAGCAAGCACTACTGAGATTACATAAAAAAATTTTGTGAGACTCAAAATCCTGAAATATCATTAAACAACAAAACTAAAGTTTGTTTCAAATATATAGCAACTCTGAAATAATTTGGACAATACAATACACCTTTCATTGCCATACTCAGCAATAAGCAATATAGCCTTGATTCAGAACTATGCTACAATTTAAAATTAAAGTAAAGCTGATTCTTTCTTCCTCATCACGATATTAATACTACTTATTTTCTTTCCTTGTTTATAAGACTTGTCTGCGAAAGGCGAGTTCACACAGCAACATTAGGAGAGTAACCATTGTATGCTTAAAGATGTATATGTCAAGGAACAAGGATGAACAACTAATTAACTATATAAATATGATGGAAAGGAATCCCTTAGAAGCTACTTAAGAATTGACTGAGCTGGTTTTGACTTTCTAAGGAACATTAAAAAACACCCTAACAATTTTACCCTTGGTAACAGTGACAAAAGCAGAAAAAGACCAAAAGTCATATTTCACATAGAAGTTCTTTACAATGAATGACTCTGAATCTAGCTGGATAAGAAATGGACTTCTGGTAGCTTTTAATGTGTTTCCTTAGATGTTTTATCAAGTAGAAAGCATTTTCACCAAAAAAAAAAAAAAGAAGAAGAAAAAAAATGGAATTTGGAGGGAAAAAAGCTACTAAGTGCTTTAATGAAACACTTTTTAATAGATGAGCGAAACTGCAGATAAAAAACTCATGGGAGCTAAGCATCTGATAGAAAAAGACATATATACTAGCAAACTCAGAATGACAGTCAAATTTTTATTTAGCAATTCAAAACATTCAGTGTGAAAACTTAACGTGGATGATTAAAACGAGTGACAAAATAGAACTTCTGCAACAAGAACTTCTGTGGAGAAAAAAAGCAGCATCCAGACTATGAGATTTTCTGGATTTAGGGCAAACACGCACACCACAAGCACTATATTTGGAAAAGAAGTTATTAACACTTCAACAAGAATCAATGATAAAGGAATGAAATGCAAGGAGATACAGTGCAAATGTTGAAGATATTAGCAGTGAGGAACACCAAAGTTATGGTGGGTGAGATGCAAAATCTATGACGTGCAAAGGAGAAAGGTGTAACAATTCTAAAACAAACTTAGCATCACTGATCTATGGATTTAAGAAGTTGAACAACTCAACTGTGTTTTGGTGGGGAGAAGCTCAGTTGTCAACGTTAGGGCATTAGCTTCCATGCCGAGGCACCTCTGCTCCTGTATTCCATCTGAAGCAAAGGAAGGACAACTAAAAGCTACTAGGGCACTCTTGCATGCAATGCAAATGGATCATTGTGTAACTTCTAGCCCAATACCTGTAAAAGGATACCAGCATTTTTTTTGCAGAAAACATAATCAAAGGTTTAAAAAGGACCCAGTATATCATTGTAGAATGACAAACATAACATGAACCATCTCTTCATTTTCTCTTCTTCTTTAGCCTGGAAGCGGGGCTGCTGCAGGGGCGTATCTAGAATTTCTTAGCTTGGGGGGCTTTCATTTTTTATTCTTTAGGCAATGCATGAAAAATAAAATGATGAAAATATGGCCTTTCCATCTTAATGTGCAAATTTGACATTATTTATTAACTTTGAGGAGGCGGGATCGGGGGGGTTGGTACAAAATGAAAGTGTATTGGGAAAAATAGGGTAGAGAAACTCATCTCATAATAGTCGATGAATGGAGGTGATTTAGGGGATGCCGGTGCAAGGAACTGGGTTTCTATCCCAAAAGGTCAACCTATCATGTGGAGTAGTTCAACTCTTTATAAAGTCATCTTTTATCCCATTTACAACTGATGTGCGATTTGTTCGCACCTTCTTTCTCAAGAGTCCCCCTTCAATGAAGAACCATATCATCTTGGCCCACTTCAGCTTATAGCCCATCCACCTCCCTTTACTCTCTCAACAGCCCAAACCTTCCATTGCCTGAGGCAACTGCCTTACATGGGCACAACCGCCTTTCACCAAGGCCCAAATCTTTCACTACATCTGACCACCCGCCTACGTGAGCACTACCGCCTCGAGAGCCATCCATGAATTTTCCGACCATTACGATTCAACTTTGGGGCCCATCCTCTCCATTCTATCCTAGCTCTCTTGTGTGCGCCCACATGGTTACGTCGGGCCTGGCTCTCATACCACTTGTAAGGAACTGGCGCTCCATCAAAAAGGTGAGAAGTCCAATTCGTTCTAAACCCATCTTTTACCCCATTTGCAACTGACATTTGCACCTTCTTTCCCAACAGCTCGAATATATGTTTAGTGGCGACTTTGATTAATTGACCATTGATTGTGAACTTGGAAGGAAAAAGATGAAATGAACGGAAAATAGCACTGCAGAGTCAAAGCATACGAAATTGAATAGGTTTTAATTCAGGTTTGCAAACTTCGGCCAAAATTTCTTCCTTTTTTTTTTTTCTTTCCAAAAATAGGTTGATGGGCAAAAACTGTAGCAACAAAATAAAGGCAAAAAAAGGTCCAAACCAACAGAAACAGAGGAAAATGGTAAAAGAAGGAGCTCTGTTTTTATATGTTTGAACTTTGAAGGGGTTTTTCTTTTCTTTCTTTCTTTATTTATTTATTTTTTGGGGGAAGGGGGGTTCTCCTGACAAAGGTCCAAAGAAGAAACCATAAAAAGACTTTCTTATTCTTTAGTAAGTTACATGTGCACTCCATGCATAACGAAATTAGACACAGTAATACAATCTTACTACATGTGACTGAATCACAAAGTGTTCAATTGCATTGTAGAAGCACAGAAATTATGAATGTGACCTGGTTAACATCCTTCTCAGCAGCACTAAGAGACGGACTTTGTAATTTTCACAGTAGAGCAACCAAGGCTCATTTCTATCAAAGAACATGACCTGGTTAACAAAGCCAATAAGTATGGAATTTATAAGAAAATCCTGAGAGTCTAGAAAATGAAGTCACTGATGAAAACAAAGCCAAATACATGCATTCTCTGAGTTTTCAAGTTCATTGAACAAAGCTTCCTCAATATATTGAACTAACAGCAACTAATATCTAGCTTCAGAATCGTATGATTTGTTAGATGAATTCTGGAAGATTTGACACACTTCGAGTTTACAGATATGGATGGCATAATAACAATTGATTTTTTGTATTCATTATCTCATCAAATCAATTCAAGGTCATCAAATCGACAAGCCTTCCCAGAAGCATAGTGAAATCGATTGATTTAGGCGACTACTGCTGCAAAATTATAACTCACACAACCTGAATGAGGAAAACGCATTGAACAAATAAGAAAGTAAGAGGAGAATTTGTCCTTCGCCACTTCCAAAATAGTCTTTCCTTGTATTCAGTTTCAACTATAAGCTGTCACTCTTCCCAATAATATCTAAGAAAGTGAGTATTGCTTCAGGTTTAAAGCAAATTGCCTTAGTGCTTTTGAAACATACTTTCTAACCACTATTCTCCTCTTTATTTTCCTCAGTGAATTACAAAACTGCCTACACAGAAAGCGTAATCATATATTAAATACTAGAGTTCTAACTCAATTAAGGATACCCTAACAACATTACACTATTTTCATTGAAAGCGAGCTAAACACTATCAACATCATACTCATAACAGAAAATGACTTAGGGTTTAAAAATTAAAACTCAGCCAAATTTCATTAGTTAACCAAACCCTAAAAAATCCTCTACACAACAAATTAAAGCCAATACATTTAAGTATGATACAAAAATCGAATCAAAACACATAATTTATAGAACATACCTTTTGTTCAAATGCAGGAAAATCTGCAATTTTTTCTTAGAAAGGGATACGTGCATCTATTTACATTTTGACCCCCCCCCCCGGGTTTCTGGTTTTATGTCAATTTTGTCACTTAAGTCCCCAAAAATATCAAATATGTAAAGGATTCCTCGCCTGACTTGCTGGCACGTTATTGTGGAATGCTTTTATCGTAATTTTATCTTATCTTATCTAGGGTTGGGCAAAAAACCAGATCAATTGACTGAACTAGTGTAGCCAAAAAAAAGGGCAAACTGGCCGGCCACCTGTCTAGCCCTAATTATATTTGGCTCCATAGCACATAACGGAGTCAGATGGTCTATATGGACCAATGAAGAATGGAAGATGGAGGATGTGAGACTTCTATTAGTACGAGCTATGTGATTGGTTCAATTGTGCTCGATAGAGGAGCCAGAAGTGGCCTCTATATCGAAATCACGTTATTACGGTAGTCGACCAAAAAAATTGACCTTTTGTCTTCCCATCTTACTCCTTAATTGATATATTTCAAGCAATTGATGACGTATTATTGTGTCAACCAATTGGAAAGAGGGCAGGGATGATTCTTTTCAAAGGCGAACAAAGGATGAAACATTTAATTTTGTCAAAATTTGAACAAGAGAATTTATATGTTATAACTATATTTTGCGCTTTGTATTTCAATTATTTCGAGTTTTGAGTTTATTCTTATTTTTCTGTTTTGAATGTAATTTCTGCAGAAGTCCAAAATTTTTTTTTTTTTTACATTCTGAACGTTTTTAATATTATTATTTTCTATATGGAAACAATTTGTTTACAAAAACGTTCTTAGTTTTCAAAAATGCATGTTAAAGAATATGAAATTGAACCAGTTTTTAGTGTTTTAATGAGCTGATAAAAAAATAAAAAAAAACAATAATGACAATAATAAGCTGATAAAGCAACTTGAAACATCCCATTTGATTTTCATATTCTTTTATTAGTGTCTAATAAAATATCCTTGACCAAAAAATAATGCGAATTTTATTAAGATTAATTAATGATAATATAATATTAATTTATTCATTGAGTTACTATATAGTTATCTAAGAATTTATTCCTTCTACAGTCAATATTGTGCATGCATTGTTTTGAAGCTGAAAGTTTGGTCCGTTATATATATTTATATATATATAGTATTATATTATATTTTGTTTGTTTGGTTGATAATTATTTAATTATTTCTGTTTTTAATTTTGCTTTTGATAATGTTTGGATGAGTTAGAAGAGAATTTGTGATAAAATGTTGCATTCATAATCTCGTAGTATCATATTTGCTTCTGGAGGTGTTGAAGTTTAATTTCTTGCGCCTTTGCAGTTGACCCCTTTTTTACACTTAGCTTTCACAGGCTTTTATTGGTTATACTTCTTAACAACAAAATATATACAGAAAGGTAGAGTGATGATACATCTACTTATTATTTTACCAATTGATCAACAAAATATATACAAAAAGGCAGAGTGATGATACATCTACTTATTATTTTACTAATTGATAGTTTTACCCTCTAGAAATTTAGATCTCAAATAATATAAATGCTTTAATTGACAGTTTTGCCTTCTAAATTCTCTAAATATAAAATGCCTTAATTTTGAACTTGTGAGCTAATCGGGAGGTTTATTATTACTCATATAATATAGAAAACCTAAAATATGAAATTTTGATGGTTTATTATATAATGTGTACCTGCGTTTAAAATATTAGTTTTATATTCGTTCAATCCATTAATTAACGTGCTCAGCGCCACTTGATAAAGCATGAGGCGAGAATTCAAGCGAAAATTTCAGAAAGTAACAAAAATTGAAATTCATTGTATTAATGAACATGAAAGCCAATGCTCTAATGAGACTTTTAAAGTGTTGGTCGTGGAGCTAAGGCTGAGGCCTTGGAATTAAATGTCTCAGATTCAATTCTCCCTAGATGGTGTATATTTTATTGTAATTTATAGTCTTTTGTATAGGGGTTTGTATTGCTAATTTGTTGATTTATTTGCTTTGTATTTCAGTAGAACATATCTATACACACTTTGTACTGCTACAATACAGATTGTTCCCTTAAAAAAAAAAAAAGCCAATGACTCAAAATATATAGTAATTAAATATCCTAATTAAGTCATAAAAGTAAAATGGTAAAACAATGGATACTCCCTCCGTCCCACAAAGATAGGACAGTTGGTATTTTCACACGAATTAAGAATCAGTAACATTTTATGCTTATTTTTCCATTTTAGCCTTTATTCAAATTGTGTCCATTAGAATTTTGTGAACACCTTGGATATTATGTCAAAAAAGGAAAAAGGTTGATTAATTCATTTTCCTCTTAGAGTTTGATACCTAGGTATTTTAAATAGTTGATTAACTAAGGGCAAACATAGAAAGGAAATATTAAATACAAGTCTGATATAGTAATTGAACTATATATTTGAGACGAATAAAAATGAAATATTAGACTATCTTTCCTGGGACGGAGGGAGTCTAAAACAAATTTGAAAGCGGGGAAAAAAGGTTAGCTTTAATAATCCCATGTGTGGCTGAAATCCATTGTGCATGAATTTGATCTAACCGATCATTCTGCTCACGGGAGGTACTACGTAAAAGGCCCCAAGCATGAGGTCGCGTAAGCGCCAAATTTGAAAACGAAAGCTTATGTCTTTTTTTAATTATCCAATTCTTCACCCATTGATTTTAGGGTTTTTGATTTTCTAAAATCAATTTTCACTTAAAACTATTTTTCAACTACACATTTATTCATTAAAATAAACTTACGTATAAATTCTTAACTTTTCTTTATTTTTCAATCACACATTTTCTCAAAAAATTATTTTTTCACAAAATCAATTCTCAAAAAACTAAATCAAACACACCTGACATGGGTCAGCGTCAGGCCAACCTGACTTAGTGTTACTTCTCATCTACTCCAGTCAGAGAAGCCGAGTAACAACATACAACAACTCGGAGCTCATAAGCACATATCCTATTAATTCACGGAAGTAGCAGTGGTCCAAAGAGCCATGGAAATGGTACCCTCTTGCTTCTGGCATCATCTTCCATGGCAACAAAATTCCCCAATTTGCATGGCAAGCAAAATTGAATGCACCCATTGAATTATTGCATAGAGAATATTTGATTTTTTGACCAAATTTGGCTGGCCCAATTAACCAGTTCTTGTTACTTTTTATCCTCGCAAAATAAGCACCAGTTTTTCCACATGTTTGTCTTACATATATTGCCACCCACACATCAGAGGTATCCATTAACCGATGGCTATCAAGTCATTCTCACGTTGAATAAAAATAAAACTATTAAACCTCAGATATATATTGCAGATTATATTATTTGGTTTAAGGTTTTATGATTGTAGCCCACAAGGTAATTTCTACGTTTGAGGCGATGATATATATGATCATATGTCTTGCAAAAATGGGGTATGCTTTTGTCTTTGCTTTTTATGTTCATTTAAGAGTTTGCTTTTGTTATTCTTTATGTTTCACTCCATGAAAAATGGATAGATTCCTTTTTCAAGCAATTGGAGACAAAGGACTTGTCTGTTAATAATCACATGAGACTTTGAATACATGTGACATTTCTTATTCAAGATTTGACATGTTCCAATGTTGATATAAACAAGGGGAATGTACCCAACAATTAAATTAAAATTAAATTAAAATTAAATTATACACATCAAGGAGGGACAGAAAATTAAATATGCCACTATATATAAGCACTAATTTTTTAACACAAAGAACAAATAATAAAATAAAATACCAAAATTAGAATGTCTTCCAAGTTTGGCATATTCATTGATAACATTATATGGCTAATTAATTACCAAAGACATGTACTAAATAAAACGAAAACGAAGAATTCTTGCTGATACTACACATGCTAAGAGTCACCTCAACCAGCGACCAGCGTCGTGGACGCCATAACCAAAGTCTAGCGATGGGTTTCTAACATATATTAAGGCACATATGCAAATATGGGTACCAACTACAAACATCTAAGATGTAGTTATCACATTAGTAAGCTTCTAATAATGGCTGCTTGAGCACTGTCAATGTGTGTTGAATCCAAAAGCTCCGATAGTCGATCACTTAAATCATCAATCTCTGCATGCAAATTCTTGATGTAGTTGCAAGTCTCCTGCAAGATCTTTGAAGCCGACACCTATCACATAAAATGTCGAGTTATAAGCAAGAGAAGAAAGAAAAGATGACGCGTCATATTTCTTTACTTGGATACATATAAATTATGCATGACATGCAAAATAGAGAGTGAAAAACCATATTGAGCATTAATTGAGAAAGGTATGTCTTGATGACGAACCTTATATATATTTTGTTTTGAATTGATTATATATAGACCTTGAACAACTACTTAGTCATTTATTTATGTACTAGGATTAATTAGAACTATATAGTCAAGCAAATAGACATGTATAGGGGAATCGAATTGAAACTAAGTGAATTTCAGCAACCGAAATTCGGATAAAATTAATTAGTTTAGCGATCACTATACTAATGTCATTATTTCATATTTGTAGCAGACGTGATTTTAACTTATTTTTCTTCGACATATATCTTTTGCAAATTCCCCTAATTTTTAACACAACATAAAACAAATGTACCAATTATTATACATATATATGGGTAAGAAGAGTCCAACAAGTCTCGAACATTACTGAATTAATTATTAAGTGAGTTGCTGGACCAGACCTTATCTAGTCTAGTAACTAAAGAGGAAATACCAAACCCACACCCACATAAACACATGTAGTTAACTACCTTGTCTGAACGCCTGTTGCGGATCTCAGGGATAAGTTGTTGCAACTTGGACACCAGATCGAAGATTTGGTCGTCGTTGATCCTCGAAACAACTCCTGACTGCCTCGAACGGGATCTTCGGCTAGACATTGCAAATTGTAGAATATATTGAAGATTGTTATAGGATGGAATATGGAGAATATGAGTAGTGTAAGAAGAAATAAAACTAGATTATCTTAATTATCTTGAAAGAATATGTTTGTGGATGGGAGAGGGCAGAGAGAGTGGAGACTTAAAAGAAGCTTGGGGACATGTTATGGACAAAGGGATAAGGGGGGCATGAGATCAGTTAGAAAACTGCAACACACTAAATTTGTAGTGTTGGAGGTGTTCAAGGCAAGTGCATGGGAGAAAGCAGTGGGCATGCTTTGTTTTTAAATGGAATCCTCTCTTCACTCTTCAACACACTCTCTCTCCTCTTCTCTCTCTCTCTCTCTATAGAGAGAGAGAGAGAGAGTCCATACTGTCCTTTTCTATGTGTCCCCCCAAAGCTGCTGAGACGAGGGGTTAAAAGAGTTGAGAGAAATTTGAATGATTATACATCTTTGTCCAACTTTAAAATTAAAATATTTACTCATGCTTAAGTATAGGTATGAATTACAAGTTTCTATTCAGTAGTAGAAACTTGATATAGTGTTAAAATAACATTATTCCTGGTGTGTGTGTGTGTGTGTATAACATAGGATATGAAGCAATAAAGGTTATAAATGAAAGTTATGGTTAAAAAATGGTGTAAATTTTTTTTGCCTAAGGTCAAAAAATATTTGCTTATACAAGATTAAGTTTAGGCATGACTAAGTTTTCATGGAGCCTTCACATGTGCTTAAGGGTTATCTACGAACAAGAAATACCCCAATAAGTAAAGACGTATCACATGAAAATTTACTTAAAAAATAGGAAAACATTGGCTTTCTTAAAAGGTAAAAGTCCTTTCGTACTTATTTTTTATAATACTGATATGTTGAATAATATTGCTAATTTATCGTGATATCTTTGTTTTATGGACAAGAAATGCATTTATATTACATGAGTTCCCTTATGATACCATCTGCATGGCATCTTATAACACCATTAGTTGACTTGAAAATGGGCTATGCGAGCTTGACAAATGACGTACAATCATAGGGGTTGTCAATTATTTTCTTTTTTTTATTATTAATTACTTGAGAAAATGAAGTTAGTGGACAGCGTCGTTCGGGTGGTGCTGGAAAATTTTCACATAGGATTTGAAGGAATTGAGGTCTAGAAAGTTGTGGTTGAAAAATGGGGTGAATTTTGTTTGGTAGCAAGAACGTTATGTTAGAGAATCCAGAGCGGGGGTGAATATATATGCATTGGGAAGGTTACACTGCCGCACGTGACGGGGATATGCTGCACATTATATCCGGCGGGATTCCTGCTATTGTTTTTGTGGACACTATGAGGGCTTGGGAGTTTGCAACCTCAGCTAGTCAGCTTCTTGGGATTTTTTTTTTTTTTTTTTTTTTGAAGATTGTTAAATTTTGTAAAATGTAGTAATTTTATCCTTAATCTTTTTTAATCTCTGTAGCCTCTAGTCTTTTAAAAATTCTCATAAAATGTCTTTATGGGCAGTATCCTTCCATTTTAATTGTTAAAGGGAAAAAATTGACCTTCTCAAACCTCATATTAAATAAAAAACTAAAAACAACAATTTTTTTAAAAAAAT
>CAVNYN010226137.1:42580-123565 GCA_963692815.1 Nyctanthes arbor-tristis | reverse complement strand
CCCCCCCCCCCCCCCCCCCCCCCCCCCCCCCCCCCCCCCCCCCCCCCCCCCCCCCCCCCCCCCCCCCCCCAAGTACAGTTACATTCTGCATTGTAGCGGATAATTGCGCATAGATATATGACATATTGAAACACATCGCTAACAAATCAACAATACACTACAAAGTACAAACTACAATAAATGTAGACAAATTCCCATATAGGAGGAATTGAACCTGGGACCTCTGTGTAGGTCCCAGGGCCTCAACCTTAACCTCTAACCAAACGGGCTAAGGCCTTATTAGCCACACATGTTATTTTGTTCCATTGCAATATCAATTTTTAGTACACTTTATTTGTCTTTTCTATTTAGTTTTATGCTAATTATTAATGGTATGTTATGCTTTTTTGAACATTCCCTCAGGCATCGGACACCACAAAACTGGTGCTGACCACACGGAATCAAACATCCTAATTCTTTTCATCCTCTTTACCGAGAAATCATCCTTCAATGGAGAGGCACATACAGATCTTCCTCAACAAGTTGTCTTTTGCCTCCATAACCATTGCCACGTTGACCCTTTTACTTCTTTACATTCAAACCCCGGAAACCTGTGTGGACCAATCAGACCCGGACCCGAAACCCCACACCCGGTTCCCAAGATCCACCTGTGATTTCACCCACCGGACATATACCTCACTTGACAAGCACAACCGTCGTATATGGTCGACAAATGCCTGGGTGCGCGCTGTGTCCTCCTATACCTCCATGTTCAGGGCACTACAGCGTCAAAACCATGTTTTAAACCATTCCCGGGTCTTGATTGTGTCTGCCGGGCCGGGTCAGGCTGTGATGGCTCTGAATGAGATGGGAGTGAATGATGTGACAGGTGTGGAGTTAGTGGATTCTCCGCCACTGGTGAGCCGGGCGGATCCGCATAATTTGCCATTTTTTGATAAGGTTTTTGACTTTGGGTTTAGTGGGTATTTAGATAGGGCATTGTTTCCAGGAAGGTATGTGGGGGAGATGGAGAGGACGGTGAGGCCTGGTGGTGTGTGTGTGGTGGCTGTGGAGGAGTGTGGGGTGTCAGAGGTGAAGGAAGTGGTAAAGTTGTTTAAACGATCAAAGTTTGTTAATGCAAAGAATGTGACTTTGGCGGGGGAGATGATGACCAGAATTATAATGACGGTCACTAATCAGGCCTGAAGTTCTGATTTTTCAACATCTTTAAGGTCAGGACCTAATAATCCTGTGTTTTAACTTTGTTTGGATAAATATTTTCATTGTATTGATACTGTAAATGTGAATAACTGGTAAAAAATGGTACAGCTATGTATATGCTGATTTAATGTTTTAACATATTCTTGATGAGGAATCAAAAGCAAATTTTTATGGCACTTTTATTATTATAACTATTGGAGCTTATACAATGGTAAATTCTGTTATCTTGGAGTTGTTGCAGTTTGTGGAAAATATAATCATGTTAATTAGTAACTTCTTTCAACAGTAACAGCCTTGAGTGTTGTGGTATGAAATACACGGAAGACATAATGTGAAACATAATGTGAAATACAAACAGTGATGAATGGCTTCATAACCATGTTTGCAGTGCCATCAGCTAGTCTTTCTTATAGCAGAACCTGAAATCCTCTGTTGTTGAAGTTAGAGATAGCTAGATAGAAAGTAATTGAGGACCTGCTGTATGATTATTCCTGAGAATTATTGGTTCAAACTTCGGAATGACTTATATTTCAACTATGGATGGATTTGTTTGGCTTTTCATATCGAGTTGAGAAGCATAGTTTTTTTTTTTTTTTTTTTTATGGTTAGTTAAGAATGTTTATCAATAGAAATTGTACTCCATTTGTTTAGAGAATAATGCTTGTTTAGCATTATGATTGACAGCTGAATTTTCTTACATCTTTGGCAACTGATAATAATATTTGAAAGTTACTCTAGGCTCCAGCTGCCATTTAAGTTACTAATATTTTGCTTAGCTGTCATGGAAATTTCCAAAATGTTATCTATAGTAAACACTGAGCTTTAAAAGTTTTTCTTTTGTCCTTGAACTTAGCAAAACGTTTTACCGTCATTTATATCACTTTGTGTCACTTCCCATTTTGAAAGAGATTCAATTTCATAATAACGTCAAAGACTTGCGATATGTGGATTTGTTTGTCATCTCATCATCGGTTTTTAATATTTAAAAAGATGAGTGTTAAAGAGTATCGAGTGGATTAACATTTTGGTAAGCTTTGTGGTAGCTCAAAGAACTTTTGAAGTCAATGGGCAATTGAAAAATATTTGAGATTAATGGCAACTCAAATAACTTTTTTAAAGTTCAATGCAATTAATGGATATATGCAAATGTTATTGGCAATTTGGATATTTGATGTGTATGCTCTTTTACAAGAATTAAAATTGCTGGTGGAAAAATTTCACTTCTCCTCTTTGGTAGGTAAAAAAACCGCGCTTATCCATCCACTTCACACTAAGAATTTACTTCTTCTTGTTGCTGATGTTGCTATAGCTGCATATGATTTGTGATTTTATAGATCAAGGGCAGTTGACACATTTTTGTGTTCCTAACTCTTGCCATTTCGTTGTGAAAGCCTTTTCAATCATCATTCTTCTTTATGTGTCTTCTGAACTGGATGACGTGTGGTTGAATTGGATATCAACTATGTTGGCGACGAGAGAGGTTATTAATATCCTAATAATTAGAGCAATCATCTTATCATCTTTTGTATTGTAGCATTAGCTTGATTTTGTGTATCATATACGGGAATATCGCGTGTTTGAAGACGTGTGCTCTTCCGATCTCTGAAATGGAAAATCTCCATATGTTTTGGAGTTCATGGCTGAATATAAATGCTGAAATTATTTTGAATGCTACCAAGTTGCATGTTTAACTGATAAATTCAATTTTCTGATCTCCAATTGTTGAATGCCTTATATTTGGCATGAGGGAGGCTGTTGGATGTTTCTATTCTAACTTTGGATTAATGTCATTTTTGAACTCTAATAAGTGTCACAATTTGGTTTTTTTGTTAGATATGGTCAAGATTGTTGTTTGAAGTATATGTCAATATGGTGCAACTGCTTGGATGAGAAACCAAGTTTGTGTTCATATTGAGGGCATTCATTTGCACTAGTAATGTCGAATTTTCCATTTTTGATAGACTAGAGCTGTGATTTCTTTTACGATAGATTGTCCAAGAACAGAGAAATTCAACACATGCGAAGCAGCATCAGTCCCATCGTCGACTATTTGCGGGTATCTAACAGAAGATGTCTTATTTCAATTTTTTTTTTTCTTTTTCCCTTTTATGTTTCTGTATTCTTTCTTTCTTTCTTTTGAAAAGGGTTTCTGTATTATTTCTTAACAAGCGCACTTGTATCGTTTCCTGGAGTCGTACATATCATGCTATAATAATGGCTTGTTATTTGGGCAAGGTGTCTTTTCCCTGCATTTCAAGGTATTAAAGGTTTTATTAGAGATGCTGTCTTGCTATAGAAGATTAAAATTATTCTGCTTGTGTACAAAATTTTTGTACACTTGCATAGATCCTTGTATCAACTTCATGTTAGTTACCATTAAATGTATGTGAATGGACCAATGTACTTGTGTGAACTTTGTAGCATGATGGGCGATTAATATCTTTGGTAAACAGGGTCATCGTTTAATAGCTATTTTGCTTTGATTTATTTATTTATTTACAAATAAAAAAATGTAAGATCTAGATACGATTAGAAATCTCTCTCTAGTTTCAACCATGGATCTTTTACTCATGGTTAAGTTTTTCAATTTCACAATTCAACATTTCAATTTCTAAGTGACTCATGAATATATAAATTTCAAAAATTTGTATTTTTTCTCGAATTTTTCATTGAGAGGAAAAGGGTCTCTTCTTTTTTTTGGAGGAAGGTCATACATTGTTCTTGATCATGCTAAATTTGTAATAAAGTAGATCCGAACGTGTCCGATAAACAAGAATTACTCTCTTTGTTTATTTCTCAACACTGACCACCTAATTAACAATTCATAACAATAATAAATCATTAGATGAGTATTTTTTCAATTATTGTTTCCACATAACATATTATATAAATTACATGTATATAGGTATGAGTATTTGGCTAATTATTGTTTTCCACATAATAACATATGTAATTTCATAACATATTATAAATTACATACATATATAATACTAAATAATGCGCCCGTTCAAACTAGTATATATAAAGATCTCTTGTAGTCAATACGTTTATTTATTTATTTTTTATTTATAAAAAGAAACAGTAAAATAAAATAAAATCAAATAAAATTAGGAATAGGAAGCTAAAGGGGTTCAGGCAGGCTATACCTTTGCCAGCCCGCACACTGCACACAATTTCCCTTCGTTTTAATATTTCTCATTTTGGGATTAATTTTTTTTAAAAAAAAAGAAAAAGGAAAAAAAAAAGTAGTATATATATATATATATGCAATGCAAGATATCTTCAACATGTGGCTGTGATAACCCTTTCATTTTCCATCAAACACAGCAATTTCTTCTTATCTTCTTCACTTCCCTTCTTGTTTATACTTGCTTTCATCCCCCCACATATATTACAATAAACAGCTAAATTATCGTTTATCAAACACTTTCTTCTGCAAATTCTCAATCATGGCCAGCTCTTCCACAATCTCCCCGCCGACCCCTTCTCAGGTAAAAATCCATTCCCAACTCTTTGTTCACCTGCAAACAAATTCTTGCACGGCCATGACATGATGAATATTGTCATAAGATTTTCACATTTGTTTGCTTGGCTTTTTCCCAGCTCTGTTCAAGCAAGAATGGGGTGTTTGCTCCATCCCAAGCTATGATGTTGAAGTCAACAAGGAGTAGTCGCCACAAGGCAGGAAAGGGGATGAAGATCAGATGCCAGGCCAGCATTCCGGCCGATGATCGGGTGCCCGACATGGGAAAGAGAGAGCTCATGAACTTGCTCCTTCTTGGTGCTATTTCACTTCCCACTGCTGGCATGCTGATTCCTTATGCTTCTTTCTTTGTTCCCCCCGGGTAATTACTTCTTATTCATTTTACCAGTACCATTAGACTTCATAGTTCCAAGTTATTACTTTCTTGGTAGTGTTAGTCTAAGCAAAAATCATTGCTACATCATCGTCATCATCATCATCTAAAAGCTATTAGAGATTTAAATCTCTGTTGTACGCTCTCACATCTAGACAATATTCGTTGATGAGGGAATTTTTAGTTATATTTTTAATTTTATTATTCCTCGCAAAACTGAAGGAGAGTCCAGCATTCGTTTATTATATAATCCACTTTCTTTTTAGTTTCTCCATATACGCCGCATTTAGTATGCATTTGTTATTAGCAAACAGGAAGAATTAGAGTAGGATGGAGTAATAATAACAAATAGAAGAAAAGATACATAAGGAAATTTGTTTTTTAATGTTACTTTTCTGGTAACATCAATTGAAATTTCTTAAATATTGTGAAAACAAGAAGAGGAAGTAGACGATATTGAGCCAATTGATTTATTTATTGAATGAGAAATGAACAGGTCAGGAGGTGAGGGAGGTGGTCAAGTGGCTAAGGATGCCCTTGGGAATGATGTAATTGCGGATGTGTGGCTTAAAAACCATGGACCTGGTGACAGAACCCTCACTCAAGGCTTAAAGGTAATCATTTCTCATTTTGGTCTCTTCATGTTTAGTATTGTGTACCAAATATACAAACCATCTAGATTTTCAAGGGATGTTGAATGTGAAAAACACCTGCAGGGAGACCCGACCTACCTGGTGGTTGAAAACGACCGGACACTAGCAACCTATGGTATAAATGCAGTGTGCACACACCTGGGATGTGTTGTGCCATGGAATGCTGCAGAGAACAAGTTCATATGTCCATGCCATGGTTCACAGTACAACAATCAGGGCAGAGTCGTTAGAGGACCTGCTCCCCTGGTAAGCACTAATTTTACTTCGAAAAAGTCCCTCGTCTAAACGGTCGAAGGTTCTTTTTTTTTTTTTTTTTTTCCCTTTCTCCCACTTTAAATTTGTTGTATGCTAACAAATGCATCTACTTTACTACTTGGAACAGTCACTGGCTCTGGCACATGCGGATATTGATGATGGAAAAGTTGTGTTTGTTCCATGGGTTGAAACTGATTTCAGAACAGGAGAGGCTCCATGGTGGGCTTGAGAGTCTTTATAATGTAGATCTTGTCTTGTTTTCCACCTTTTCATATAGTTCATGCAATCTGAAAACTTATATGATACAAAAGATCCAATTTTTTTAAGACTTGTATTGTTTTTTAATGATGATTGGAATTGTGGGTGTTAGTGTTACATGAAAAAAATTCTGGTACCCTAAGAGATTATAATACCCTTGGGCAAAAGAACCCATTTTGTGTTCAAATACCCAAATTGGATCCCCATAAATCCACATTGTGATTCTTGATTTTGCCAAGAGTTCCTTTTGTTGCATTATGTTAGGTATCAAGGAAAATCAATCCTTCTTTTGATGAATAAATGGAAATATGTATGAACATTCTGTTCGTGTTACGCTATCACTTGTGTTATAAAGAAATGATATAAATGTTTTTCTCCCCCGCAAAGATTTTATTGTAAAATCATCGCATAAGGAAAAATAATACATGGAAATACTTGATAAAGAATTCAAGAAAAGTCACATAGTCGATAAGAATTCACAAGCTAATTATGCAAGAACTCTGCCTAAATGCATCTCGATCTTCATTTTAACATGTCACAAACAGCATTAGAATGCGCCACAAGTTCAACTGTGGCTGAAATAAAAGGAGATGTAATGTCCTATTCTAGGATCTTAAGCTCCCGCAAAAGCTTGTTAAAGCGTATACCATTTACAAACTTGGGCTGGAGCATTTTCCAAAACGGAATCTCGAAGCTCAAACACATTGCTAGACTTAACTACATTTCAAGATGGAAAATATTTAAACCGACAGCAAAAAATTCTCCTAATATATCAGAAGCCTGCTTTGTCAAATAGTTTTTCCATTGTTTCGGAACTGTGTAGTACGTGCCAGAATGTAGTACAAAGAATCTAGTACAATGGGATATACCGTTATTAGCTGTAAAACAGAAGAATAGTACAATGTCATAAAATTCAATGCACGTACTTGATTAGCTCATGTACTATATAAAGAGAGAGAAGATCCCTGTTGGATTAGGATCTACACGACGATGAGCTTTTTACAGGAAAAAGTGATATTGGAGAGCCTAAAATGTCATTGAGTGCAGCGTTGATGATACCATTTTTAAGAACAGTGGTTTCATCAACCCTGCGCCCAATAATATTTTAAGATCTTCGAAGGAAGCAATCAATCTCGACAGACTGATCACATAGAATCTGTCAGGTTTTCTTCATTACTTTTAGTATTTGTTGCTGTGCATCTCTCTCCCTCTTCTCTTCTTGTTCTGAATTTCATTAAGGGGAAAAACAAGTATACCGTAATTACAAGAGCATGCAACATTAAAAGACCACATGGTTTAAGAAGTGCAAAAGATTTATGAACTCAATCTCCTTGAAGGAGATATTTTCGAAAAAATATTACTGCAAGACACTTGAGAAAGAAAATAAGCTAAAATCTTGGTTAACTTCTTGTCTCTAATAAAATATGCAAAGCATGCCCCAAAAAAAGTTGTTGACCATTCTCATTGCTAGTCTCCAGGGCAAAAGAACGAGTCCATTTGAGGAGATTACTAATTCATTATTTTGAATCCGAACTGTTTCCCTCTATAATCTCCATTGCTTGAAGATTACTCAAATTTTCAAGCCACACCCTAGTGAACCAGTTTTATGTACATGGGGTAACGTATACACACGAAATATGACGCTAGGAGGTATCAAATACTTCACATTCAAAAGTTTAAGATACAGCGACGGCTAAAAGGGGTCCAAATTTTAGAAAAAAAGGCATAAATCTGTCTTATAAACTTAAAATCGATTTTGGAAATGCATATTTTGATAGTTTTATGAGAGATCTTGTGGAAAAGAAAAGACCTCTTGATTTGAATGATATAAAAGATTTTCTTTAGACTAAAAGGATCCGAGAAGGATCCTATACCTTCATCCCATACCCGAGTGTCTAACATGGGTACTTCTTCAAAAGTGAAGGGTACAAGCAACATGGCACACAAAAGGGCCCAAATTCTAAAACCTTCATCTGCAGAATGTACTTGCCTGAGTAAGAACTTGGGTGGTAAACTGAAAGCAGAGAAGTTTCCTTGAAAGGTCAACAAAATAAGCAGTTTTACCCTGGAAATAAGGAAAACGTGACCTAAACATCAAATTTCTATGGAAACACAGGTTCCTGCTATTGAGCCCGCATAACATAAAAAGACAACCACAAATGGTTTCTTCTGTTTTACAAATGCACTAGCCGGCGTTGCTTCCATAGAAAAATTGGACCTAAACATGCTCTGAAACTTTACGTATTCATTCAAAAATAAATTTTAAGCAAGCTTAACTAAATATACTGGTAGAAGTAAATATTACAAGAAAACAAGCTTTGTATGGCTGACATAGAAAAAATACAGGGAGGTGAAAGTGGAACGGTAGCACACCTCAACAGCATGTTTAACTAAGCAGATTAGAAATCTATAGGTATCTAGTTTTCAGCAAATCTTCAATTTGATCACTCAACTTAGTTTTATTGCAACTTACTAGTGGTTGTTGAAATTTTATTCTTGTTTCAATTATACTCCCAGGGACTTGTATTCCTAAAACAAGTATCAAGAAGGATCTCTTGTTCATTCTCTTTGCTAACTACACAAGCAAAGTTATTTTGTTAAATGCACGTCAACCCAAAGAATAGGTGACCCCATATATAAGAGTGAAAAACCAATAGCATAAAACGTAAGTTGATTAGCCACACTTTATTTCCCACATGGATCGCAAAGCGACAAGGACTGGGACTACTCTGTGTAAAAGAGCTACAAGATCCTTAAGGATGAAAAAAATTTAGAGCCACAGCAAGATAGTGACTGAATATTCTGGACGCAGAATATCAGATTTGGTAAACACCAATTAGGAAATTTCTCCATGAGATATAACAAGCAAACTAAAAAAGTTCTCTCCCAGAGCACAAGTAATACGGACCAAAAAAGATGAAGCAACAGAAAACATTGATAAATAAAAGAATAAGATAAAAAGACTTTCCTCTTTAACCGGCACTGCTTAAAAACTTCACTCTAAAAATAGCATTTCTCATAAACACTTCAATAAGCCGCCCTTCAGTGTGTCATGCATAAAAGTCAACATTCTAACGTCGTAAAAATAAAATGATTACATTTCACACTTTACGTAAACATTTACAGAAGTTATAGTAATGATACAAAATGCAGTAAGTTTCACTTAAACAAAAAAGGAAAAGAATTAAGTTAAGCGAGCAACTTGAAATTTGATTGGAAAAACGAGTATTGCAGTAAGTTAAACAACACATGGAATAGAATTGAATTGAGCGACAATGCCTTTAACCTTGGCTAAGCTTTACAAAATTAAAATTTATTTATTCACCAATAATTCTACAGTATCATCCATATAAGTAAATTATTACTTATTTCAGATTTTGTCATAGAATTATTATCTTTAGAACTAACATATTTGATTGCAAGTAAACTTTATCATAACTAACCACTTTATAATCTTAGCCAAGCATGTTCCAGACCCTTCTAATTCTTTCACACTGTCCCTCAAAATATAGGCTAAAAAACAGGAGGTAAAGTAATAAAATGACTAAATTAACCTCTCGTAAAATGTTTACATGAAATTAGAAGGAAATATGAAATTAGATTACAGGCAAAAAAATTGTTTCCCCTATTTCACCAGGAGCCAATGGTTCCGATTCATATGCAGGAAAAAATCATTAACAAAATTAAAAGGAAAAATTTGACTTGAAAATATTTTGTGCAGTCTATAATCACTTCTACATTTTTGAGCATGAGAAATATGGTTAATTTACAAGGACAGTAACAGAAATATTGGGGAAAAAAGGGCTTTTATTTCTTTCCTATTCAATTGGCTATCTTATTCTTGTTCCTCAGAGTAACAAGTTACGGTCACCTTTCTTCTCTCAGCAGTTATGTTGCCAAAATTGTTTAAAATAAATGAAAAATATAGATAACCTTTATGGGGCCATGAGTCCTTCAATTGTATAGACGAGAGACTCTTCCCAGTTGGCCTTAAAAAGCAATGTTTGAAGGGCCTTCAGTACATCATAGTCTGGATCAAGCTTCCGCTGCCAACCCTACACGAAAATAAGAGTAACATACAATGTCCAATATGTTAGTTCATCTATCATTCAGGGAAGAGAAAGGGAGAGACTGTTAAAAGGAATATCACTCTATTAAAGTCAAGATACCTCATCAATCTTCATTACCATTTATGCTACATCACAGATATGGAACATCTTCATGACATAATGTGACAGTAAGCCAACTTCATTTAACCATTTTGAACTCTTAACACCACAATGGTAATTTCTATACTTGAAGCAGATAAACTGACCAGACAGCAATAATGCAATCGTGCAATTTTTAGATATCCTCTGTTCTAGCAGGCAGGCATATAGCAAAGCACATTTAACATCTCAGCAGTTTCAAATGTTGCAGAAAATGTCCTCACAAAAGGAATTCATAAAATAGAAGACCAAAGAAAGGCGAATTTTTTTTTAATACATATTATTTCAAAAAATGGAGGGATAGTCAACATAAGACAATGAAATTCCACTCCCTTGATGGCAATTTCTGTTTCATGATCATCACCACTTAGAGAACAATGAATAGTTTCCCAATGGTTTATACATACAATTTGTTCATAATTGAAACTGCTGTTCTTTGGTGCACATTAAGGTCGAAGTTCAACATTCCATAACCCAAAGCAATATGAGATTACTTTGATGGTGAATATATGTTTCACTTATTACTTTGGCTTTCCAATTGAAGGAATATCTTAAACTAAATGCTCCAATGTTTCCATCATGCTTAAAACATCGAAATTATTTTAGTTTTGCTGTCAAGCTGCAATGAATTGCAGTATTGAATGTTCACCCCGTGACCAGATCATGAATTCAAACAGTTTGGATTAAACATCGCGGGAGGTTAAGCTTAAATGCTTCTTTACTAATCAAATAGAGATGCAAAGAATTGGCCTCTAGCTTGAAATTTTTCTCAAGCCGAAGTGTATAAATACGATTCTTGATTCCAGGGCTTGAGATCCAACTGCAATACAAGGAATGCCAGAAATTACCTCCAATACCAAAATAGTTACAATCACAGTACAAATATTTCCATCAATATTGACTCTGTGACGCCTAACTTGATCAAGACAACTGTTGCATGCGATCAGCTGGATGAATGGAATCATCTTCAGCTGAATTCCACAACTTAAAAGCTTTGTCAACTTCCTACAAGTAGTAAACTTTTCTCAGTGGTTCAGTGAATCAAAGCAGTACACTTCCACCATGGGGTGGGGTGCTTTCTGAATAATCACCAACAAAAAATAAATAAGTACATGTAAGCAATACTTCACAGATAATCATGACGCCAGCGCTTTCTAAATGCAATTTTTTAAGATTTTGCACTGTTAGAGAAGTGATTCTATTTTAAAATAGAAATTGCTAATAGGGGCTTTGTCTTCTGTCTACGAGATCAAAGGAAGGCCACCTACACGTTACCTAGGACCCCTGACCATATTCAACAAGGCCCCGAAAAATAAATATGAAAAAAATAAAGTTGAGCCTAGAAAATATATATACAGAATATAAAATACTAACCAAAAAATTAAAATTAGTTTTTGTTGGTAAAGAAGAAAACAATTAGTTTTAATGAGTAGGTCACATTCAATTCCTTTAACCATCATACTTGGCATTTTAAATCTTCCAAGATTTTGCAATCAAATTTTTGCCTGAGTAATTTCTAGCCCATGACCCCAATAATTCTTTTGAAACTTTTAATTAGGGCAGTCCAAAAACTCAGGCTGGCAACGAAGGAGATCAAATTCTACTTCTCGCAAATATGCATCCGTAGACATGAATCCAACTCAGGCACAAACACAAGTTTTAAGGGATCTGTATGAATCCACTGCACATTGTTGCCTCTGTGTCTGCATAACCATAAAACCTCAATGACACAGTTCAAACTACTCAATCACTTAAACTCCTTTTGTGCTTGACAGCTATAAAAGTCAAAATTTGATTTATATGTATGACTATTCATTAAAATGCATTAACCAAAAGCTGAAATCAAATGTCGTTTTCAAGCTTAGAGCAGGCTGGTGACTGGTGGACTATGTAAAGAAACAAATCACATGCTCTTCATAATTTCTGTGACTAAAAAGAAAAAGCATAGTCATATCCGATGTACCAAGCATAGTAATACCCGATGCACTAAGATTTTATGGAAAACTAAGTTGGTTCCCTTCTATGATGCAAAAACCAAAATGCAGTGCATGGTAATATAACTAGTTAAGTGTTCGAAAAGGATAATCTATCTTAAAATTCTCAAGCATGGGTCAAATATAATACATTTGCATAAAAGCACATTTGGATATTGGCATCTGTATTGACCTATAGCAGTTGATGGATCTTTAGCATACTCAAATATTCAGCAATACACAAGCAAGAATGATGCATGTAAGAACTTCACGAACTTGTCATGTCATACTTCTTTGACAATGAGATTTTATTAGGCGTGATTCTTCTATCGTAAATGTTATTCACAAGTTGATTACAAAACAGACTTCATTTCCTCACATGCCTGCTCAGAAAAATTCCAACCCTGGAACAAAAGAATTTCTCAATCTTTGGCCGTACGGCTCCTCAAGCTTGAAAAAGAAGCTCTACGCAGTTCACACAGGCACTCGTCGAAAATTACAAAAATTAAAAAAATGTAAGGGCAAGCTGCTCGTGAAGCAGCTCAACCCACCAAAGCCAAGCCTGAGCTCCAGCCCAGATAGGCAAGTTATAGCTCGAGCCCAATCAGGTCTCAGCATAAATTTGGTTCAGGCTTGGTATGAGCTCGCCTATAGGCAAATCCTAGCACAAACAAAATTGGGCAACCCAAGCCCCTTATCCATCCTGATAACCCTATTTATTTGCAGCTACATCTTTTTTATAAAAGAATTATTTTTCTTATTTCTGCATACTCTCACTAGTCTTCACTACAAGTTTTCCCCCCAAAAAAAAACAAAAAAAAACAATTATCAAAATAATTATGTTAAACAAAGCTTAAATGACAAGAACGCAGTAAGACAAGAAAAATACCTCAATGAATGTCTCTGGAAATGGGCAGTCCTGTTTGTTAGATAATCTAAGGGTGTACTCTGCAACAGTGCGACCGTCTTGAAGTGCAACAGCCTTAAAGAACTCCAATAGATTGTTTCTGTCCCTCTTAGAGAGTTCAGCAGTCATTCCAACGTCAAGGAAAATGACATGGGGTCTCGACTTGAACAATCCTTTCGCTGAAGTTCTGTCCTTAGACATTCTAACAAGAATGTTTCCCGGATGCATGTCTGAATGGATAAAATTGTCCACCTGGAATTCACAAAGTTGGAGATCGGAAGAGCGTCGTGTACAAGTAATGAAGCAATGCTTATCCTTAATCATGTGTAGACTCTGAAAAGATTCCCAGAACCTCTAATTTAAGAAGTATTAATATGCATAAAACATAATACGATGTCCAAAGCATTTGGGAAGCCTATTTTTGCATGTCGAAGAAAAGAATATGATAGGAAGTTATGTTTTTCTGGCAATTACTGTTAAATATCCCTCTTCGTGGATATCAACCACTCTAAATCTACATTCTAATGAAAGAAATTTAATTCTTAACTAGTCTTATTTTTAACTATTTGGTTTGGCAGCATAACAATATAAGTATCACTGAAAACTTATGAAACATACCAACAGCATCTTTAAGAGTGAATTAGTCCCAATATGAGCAAGGGAACTTTTAATGTGCTTGTTCCCTTCAAGTTTATCGACATAGTGGAGAATATTTTCACCATGCTCATAAGTTTCCACTAGAACAGCAGGATGTACAAGAGGATATAGAGGTTTTGGGAATGAGACGTCCTTCCAATGTTGGAAATTGTAAATGAAACGATTCAAATTAGCTGCCTCCCTTGCAAGATCAACTTGTGACATCATGAAGACAGCAAACTGTCGTATGCTTTCATCTAGTCTTAACCATTTCAAAGTTGGGATGAAATTAGAAACTTTTGCAAATAAATTGATCAAAATGAAATCCCTACGAATTGCTTCAGCAACTCCTGGATGTCTAACTTTTACAGCAACCAGTGCAGGCTTAACCTCCTGCCAAGCATGACTGAACTTGAGTGTCGCTCTGTGAACCTGAGCAACACTTCCAGATGCTAGAGGTTTCTCTTCAAACTCATCAAAAATGTCCGACAGCTTCCATCCAAATGCATTTTCAATAGTTCTTTGTGTACAGGCAAAGCTATGTGAAGGTGCTTTAGTGTGAAGTTCAGAAAGTTCATTGCACAGGTCCATTGGGAAAAGATCAGGCCTTGCAGCTGCCCACTGGCCCCATTTGATAAATGCGGGACCAGCCTTTTCTAATGTCACGCGGACAAGATGAAGCCATGATTTCCTGAATTCTATACCAAGGAGATCTGCAAAAGGAGCCATGATTATGCAAGGAGAAAAAAGAATTGTCAAGTAAATGGCTCTGAAAACCAATATCAAACCCTCTAAAAGAGAGACTACAATTGAAGTCAGGTATACATGTCTGTCTTGTGCGTGCATATAGAGACTACCCCTGGTTGGCAGGTATTCAGCCTCTGCACATTCTCTCTGCTTCCAGGAAAGCTCTCCAATAATGCAGGCCAATATGCCAGGAGCTACGAGGTGTGACCGGGTCAAAGCAAGGCTCACTGCACAAGCTAGCCGGCTTAATGGAGGAAAGGCTGGTCTCTTATAGGAACATATTTGAGAAAGCCTTTTCCAGACAATTTGAGAATGATACGTAGGGTCATTGCCCATAGAGAAGAAATCGATACTTCTACATCTCCTACTCTTGCACAAGATCTCCTTAACTTCACACGATACGCAGGAAGAAAACCTTCTATTAGAAAGCTTGATGTGGGAAACAAACCAGCATGGAATGTAAGCTAGTCCAACTTGACGTGATATCTGATAATGATTTGCCTCAGAATAGCAAGTTTTAGTCCTTGAGAAAAGAGTACGGGCAGCACAGTAAAAACTGCTGGTTGTCAAACATCTGCAATTTAAAAATAAAACTGTTCAACAAATGGCACCAAAAGTGTTTCTTATCGTTTAAAACTTACACCTCTACCATTAAAGCTGCATTGCGGAGCATGATGGTGAGGTCTTAATATAATGTGCAATTAGAAAACACCGGAGCATGTTATCATGTAGAAATGATCTAGCACCACGTCTAGCACCATTACAGCAACAGCAAGAGATGGTGTGACATATTATGTATGGGTGATTATGTGCTCACATCTAGCTCATATTATTCCACATCGCTCTCTAGTACCATTACGGCACAAGTAGTGTGGTGCTAGATCATTTCTATGTTATCACCAGACTAATTATTGGTTACAAGCTCCGGAAATTTTTTCTACTATCTACTTCTATCTAAGAGAATCAATAACCGAATAATAGCTGAAAGGTTATCGCAAATGAAATTAATCGAATATCGTAATAAAAAGAACAGATGATAGATAATATTTAATATCAACGCAATTCATAAAATGACAGGAATCTTGAGGAAAGGACCTTGAAATCGCCATAAGAATCAGGTGCCGACAGGTCTGCGATAAGCCAGGGTGAAATAGAAACACTAATAGGCATTTTCAATTTGATCCGAGGGCAAATTCACCAAATAACTGTCGCCGGAAAGCAAAGCATTGCCAGCGGTGCATGGCTGAAGACGGCGTAGTCAGTATCGGTGGCGGAAGAGGGGCTGACAGGAGACTCGAGCGGACGAGTGTCGGGTTGCGTGTCGCATTCAAAGGGCATCTCCAATGCATCAAACAATGTCAAAAGAATTTAAAAAATGACAATAATATATTCCCAGCCCACCAATTTATTTCAATACCACATTTTAAACTATTTTCCTTATTTACTAAATATTTATAACTAAAATTATATTAATAACCATTTTTTTAAATTTAATCCTTTTTTCCACTGCAATCATAATTATCTTAATTTGAACTCTTTTTAATAATTATTATTATTCTTTTCAATCCCCTTTTTTATAAATCACTTACCACAATTTTAATTTATAATATGACTCGACAATTTTAGATTTTAAAGATTTATTTTCTTTACAGTTTTATTTTAGTACCTAACTTTTAGACATTATTTCATAGAGAATGATTTTAACATTTTTCTTTTTTTAATATATATTTCTTTCTATAAAATATAAATAGATATTTTTTTTGGGCAACCAAACAGTCATTGTATTGACATTTTCAAATTGTCCTCAAGAGCAATTACAATGAAAATTGGAGGTGATTCCACCCAATGATGACTCGAATTACAATCCAAAGCAAATCTAGCCGATATGAGCTACTAAGTTAGCATTACAACTAATGGCCCGAAAATGAAAATCAGCAAACCCTTGACAAAGAGAGGCAACTTGATGCTGCAGAGGACCTTCTAGAGATCGAGTTCAGGCTCCTTCATGAAACGTATAATATTGCTAGCATCCCCTTCAAACTGAACTTTTAAACACCCCTGCTCAAGTGCTAACTGATCTCCGAGATTTATAACATTACATAAGAACACGTGATAAAATATAAATAAAAAAATATAATAATAAATGAATGATGTTAACATAAAAATCCAATTTCAATTTTGTAGGATCAAATTGTTTTAATTTTTGTAGGATCAAATTGTTTTGAATTAGAAGTTTTGAAAAATTTATACATTTATATTTGAGTTATTTGAAAAGTTAGAATATTTATGCTGTAAAAAAAAAAAAAAGGATGGAGTATTTTCTTATTCAATTTCAATTTTAAAAAAAAATTAACTAAATTAAATAAGTTAATTAAATCTAATTTGGAAAGTTACAGATGATTAAGGATTTTATTAAATTAAGTTTAAGAGATTGTCTTTTTAGTTCTACATACAAACTTGCATTAGTAGTTTGCTTTTGAAAATTAACTCAAATTAACGTTCATACTGAGAGCTTCGATTTAAGATCTAATTTTCATATATTTTAACTTACAAAACAATGCAAAAGAAAACAATTATGTTGTGTTAGATATAATATATTTAGGAATATAAAAGATTGATGTTATTTTATACACTGATTATAGATAATTAACTAGATTATCACTCGTGCGTTACACAGGAAAATTAAATGCAAGCTTTGCAACTTTTTTATGATTATTTAGACGTAATAATTCGGTTATTTTCTTATATAATTAATCTAGAATAAATTTCAATTAACTATATATATGTAGTAATGCATTAGTGAATTTGACTAAGTACGCTGACTTTCAATATTTTGCATTCGTAAATAAAACGGGACACTAATCACATTTTAATTATAATCATACAGGTAAATAAAAAATGATATATAATAAAATATCAAGTGTAAATGCATAACAGTGCATGAAACTAATTCAAATTACGAAACACCTCTTCATGGACAACATTAAACGTTGAATATCCTGGCCGACCATTTTCATTGGTGATCAAAATCTTTAGACCCTGCTGGCTTGTTACTCTAGATAGTTTGGGCAAGTAAATCCTAACATATGATAGTGACTGTCCCTAACTTTTATTGATCGTCATCGCATAAGAAACCATCAACAGAAATTGTGTTATCTGAAAAGTGAAGGGCAGCCTCATGTCAAACGGAGTCAACGACAGCCTCTGAATGAAAAACAACTCACCTGCATACGACGCTCTTCCGATCTAAAAGTTTTGCTTCAATAATATGACTACAAAATCGAGTCACTAACAACCTCGTGCCGTTGCATAATCTAACTGATGGATCTATATTCTGGAGCAACATTACAGGGACTTCAACCTTTAACCGCAATTTGTTATTTGGCACTCCAGAGCATCTAATTCCACTTAAAAAGTTAGGTATGTGAAGGTCTTGCATCAAATCATTATTTGAATCTGATTTACACACTGAATCTAAACTTAAATAAGTCTTTGCATTAGACTGAATCCGTGAAACCATAAAACTATTTTCTTTATCAACCACGTCATTAGTTGGTGCAAGAATAGCTCTCCTATTTAAATAAGACGATTCACCTCTAGCAACCAGAAAGTCAATATATGTACTGTCAACAATTGCATAAATTGAATCACTAGAACTACATATAAGAAGATCATTGGGAATGTCTATAGTCGCATGGCCATCATTTGATTCACCTGCAGTACCATCTCCAATATTTAATATCCACTCAAAAAAGGCCTTTAACTCTAAGTAATCCCCAGCAACCTGGAGGCCCTTAGTCTCGTGTTTTTTGTAAGCTTCAAAATTTTGCACTGATTCCATAAAACAGAAGAATTAATAGCCGCATGGACTATATCCTGCCTACTGCCTTTTGGAATAACAGGCAAAATTTGCCTAAAATCTCCACTAAAGACAATAGTTTTACCGCCAAAGGGTCAATCTATGCTAAAATGGTGATCATCTGGCAATATATCTCGCATTGTCCTATCAAGAGCTTCAAAAGAATTTCTATGCATCATTGGAGCTTCATCCCAGAGATCAGTTTTGCTCGGGCTATTAAGGCAACTAGTGGACTTCCTTGTGCTATATTGCAAGTTGAATTTTCATCTGGATTCAGTGGAATTGCAAATCTTGAATGCGCAGTCCTACCACTAGGAAGAAGGAGTGACGCTATACCGCTCGAAACTACATTAAGCACAATTTTCCCTTTCGATCTCAGCGCAGACGATAATGTTTTCCAGACAATTTTTTTTCCTGTACCTCCACAATCATAGACAAAAAACATTCCTCCATTGTTAGAATTAACAGATTGCATTACCGTATCATAGACATTGCGCTGTCCATCTGTCAATTTTGAAATGAGCGATGATTGTTCTTGTGCAAAAGCAGATATGTCTTATCGCAAGTCATCATTAATTAAGTTGTTCTCATCATCAGCAAAATTAACTTGAATAGGAAAAGGCATTGAGGTATAATTGCGGAGGCTCTTTTCTCTCTTACAGAGCAACTTTTCAACTTCTCCAAGCGCAAAACTTTGAATCTCCTCATTAGTCATCATAAGATCTATTATAAAAAGCACAATAAATATATATTGTCACATATTAACATATAACAAAATAAAAAACACATATAAAATGACAATAAGAAATAAGTATCGGAAAGAAAAAAAATTTAAATACTCAATACCTTCTTGTTGCAAATTAGCCTGGCAATTATATAGAATATCGTCAGATAAGTACTGCCAACACTGTTCCCATACATGCTCAGGACGTGTTAAGCAATCAGACAACAATAAAGTCGTGAATAAAGTTCTCAAAGAATAAGCAGATCCCCAATGACTGGCCTCCGCTATCCGATCTATGTATTCTTTATCATCATCTAGCAAGCCGCTAGCGTAATAGGCTTCTTTGAACATGTCATATATTACACCATCATAAGTCCTCAAATCTTCATAGCTTGTAGCTCCGCGAACAACATTCAGAAGCATTCTTAAATAATACTTCTCTCCTGAACCAAGACAAATAAAATAAACTCTGCCAATAGCAAACCGAAGTTTCTTGGGCACCCACTCCCTAGTGCTCTGCTTCCAAACAAACTTTGTTGGGAGCGGAGAATAGGTCAGTTCCCTTGCCTCCAAATATTTTTTATTGGCCTCCATCCATGCAAGGAACGTACTCCGCTGCACAGACAATCAAGTTAATAACTTCATCAATAGAATTATTTCCAGCATAAACCACATCATATTCATCTGGTAGGTGAAACCCCAACTGTTCTACTGAGACATCCTTATAATGCATATTGAATCCAAATAATCTCCATGCAGCTGTACAAGCAGATATATACCGACAGTCATAGTACATACCTATTTCATCCATGACCTCCTCTGAAGCACCATTTGCTGTGTGGCAGAATGATATAGTGACACAATCATTCCCCTTATTAATATATTTAAACAAATATTTAATCGATTTTGATTGGTTACACCACTTAACATTGATATGAGCTCCATACCGCAATAACAAATTTTTATTATGCGGAATTACAAATCGATTGTCAAGTTCAACTCCATTTTTATTTACTATCCTTCCATTGTCTCTCCGTCTATACACAAGAAAACTGCTTTCATCAACTGTAGTTGATTCCACAAATTTTTTCGAAAAGTGCTTAGAGCAACGGCCCTTAACCATACATGGTGACTTCTTATTTGTAATTCCACAGGGCCTATGAATCATTAAATCTTTGACTAACTGGTAATATTTAGGCTGTGATTTCTCATCAGGAATTTATGTAGATATTACCTTATCAATGTGTGTAGGTGTTGGAAGCTTATCTTTTTGAGAGAGCCATAGCAATATATGCGCATAAGGTAGACCACGCTTTTGGAACTCAATTGTATAAATAACTACAATGAAGCAACATATTACAACCAATTTAAAACTAAGGACAAACTAACAAACACTAAAAAATGAGTATCTCAATTAAATATACATAAATAAATATTATTATCAGAAATTTTATTTTTACCTAGTCTGACCTTGCCAAAAAATTTATTTTTCTCATTTCATTTATGAGTTGATCTAGTTTGACTTTGAATACCTTGCAACTTATATCTGGTTGGTCTTTAGGCCAAAGTCCTTTATCCCCAACGCATAATCTCAGGCCGTTTCAGGTTGCAAGTAAAGGTAATAAACAAATATGAGTATCCGACCTATCTATAAATAGCCATGGCGTCCTAATAATTCTGAATTGAATTGCAAGGAGCACCAGTAAAGCTTCCTGATAAAATAACACGCTTTCCAACTTAGATCCATCTGTTTCACCCTGCCCTATTGCATCTGTCAACCCCTTATATTCTTTTGGATGTAACCGTATATAAGCCAACCGAGACTATTCTACCATAGTATAGTCATCAACAGCAAACTGCTGACATAGTCTCCTAGATGAAACAATATAACACGATTCATCATTCCGCTCTTGCAACCTATAAGTAAAATATTCTTTCATTGTAACAGTTTTTTGTCCAGATGGTGTAGATAAGTCAACTCGACTTCGGTCAATATCAACTCTATACCTATCTTGGCCGAATGAAAATAACAATGGATATTGCAATGATAAATAATGACGGAGTTTATTTATATGCTGCAAGTCACCAGTCCTTGCCTGAACAATTATATCACGATCACTAGGCGACGTATCAAAATCACCTTCAATAATTACCGCAACCTCATCCTTAGCTGGAAGATTATAAACATTTCCATCTTTGCCCTGTTTCGCAATAAGCTTCAGTCTAATATTAGGGACTGATGTCTAATTAAACTGAACCCTTACAGTCTGAAACCACTGAACTAATATATTCTTTTTATCGATCATATCTTTTAGATATGTGACAATATCAGGGTGTAAATTATTCGGATCCATAGATTTCCTGGAAAGTAAATGGTAAAATAAATAAAGAATGAAACAAAAAAACATAGAAAAGGAGAAGAACACCAATAAACATTTTGTCAAAGAGTAGATAAAAATAACCTGACAGACTGGATCCTGTTTACAATTTCATTTTTACTATTTGTGATATACATTTGAATAAATTTTGGCGTAGTACCTTCTGGAGGCAACAAACTCCCCATTAAATGATGATTCTCCCCATTTAACTTGAATATACGTGGAGTAGCACCAATGTTCAAACTTTTGTCTAGCTTTCCTCCCATTAATGAAAATGCAAACATACTATTATAGGAACGAAGGTTCTCTGCAAAATTTTTACTTCTCACATTATGACCAAAAAGCAAATCAGAAAGCACAGCAGGGGCTCTTTTATTTTCAGAAGTACTACTTTCCCGTTCATACAGCACAATAAAAATTTTTGGTGCAGGGTATTATAGCGTTTTGAAATCCGCTCAGCATACCAAAATATGGCACCACAGTGCTTACATACACAACTTGGGTCACCCATATCTAAATATTCTGTTAAAAATAAATATTAAATAAGATAGGCATTATTACAAATAAGTAAATAATAATGTTAGAATCTTTTTAATAAGGGCAAGGTAAATAACATACTCTCAACCGATATGTCGACACACTCTATATCGTCATCATCAATTACATAATTATTTTCGTCGCTTAAAAGATCCTCATACTGAGTACTTGAATCTTTAGTAACTAAAATAAAAAATTAAGCAATTAGGAAAGGACACGCAATGATGTAAACTACATGCTATTATGCAAATTAATGGTGTATCATCATGCCAAAAAAAAAAAAAAGAAAAAAAGTAATTATAAAAAATAATTAAGATACTGGCAAAATAAAATGAATATTAAAAATACATAGAATTAATAAATAAATGTAGATAAAACCTGTAAAGAATACTTACAAATGTTTGAAGTACATCCTCTTTCAGTAGTGACGTGAGTTGTACTTGAACTTGGAACATCAGAGCCTAGTATGTGCAACCCTTGAGAGCCAGATAGGGGTGCTGACTGTCGGCATGTAGAATTATTAACTGGAGCTGATAAATTTGTTGAGGAATTGTTATCAATCATTTTGAAGCTAAGTCCATGGGGTGCAAAAAGGTAATCATCATGACATTGATGTAAACCATCCACTGCAGATGATAACACCTAGTCAAAACACACATATAAATACTAAAATTCAGAGGAAATATAAGTACAATATTTAAAAAAAAAAAAAAAACTTGAGTTAAGCGCGTAACTTACCATTGGTCACATCATTTAGAGGATTTCTTAAAATAGGCATGACGGGATGGTTAAACAGTGAGTTGGAAGAAACAAAAATGCTTGAATGATCAGTTCCAGCAAATCGCAACCTCTTGCTCCCCGTCGACATAGAAGCTGAAACCATACAATTATAGTGAGATGAACCAAAGGACCTTTGGAATTAAAAGATTGCATGATCAGTTCCGACATTGAATGTACATGTAATTTAAAGATTGCATTATAGAAAAAATAATATCTACTCCATTAGAGCTTAAATAAACAGAAAACTATCAATAAGCAACATGATCTTGTTTTTCATCCAAGGGTTAGTTGCGACCTCGACCAAAAAGCACTGTACTCTTAGTGAGCTTTCTCATTGAAATTTAATAAGATGATACACTACAACATATTACATATCAAAATAACAGGCAGAGAAATAAGTGAGCTTGGCAAAATTAGTTCTATAACAATTACCAAACACACTGAGAAAATTGAATTTGTTACTCAACCATAAAACTAAAAAACAAAACCATGAAATTAAGAAATCCGCTGTCGGAGGATATAGGTTAACAAAACAATTAAAGAAAATTAAAAAGAATTTAATAAAGTAAAAAAAAAAAAAAACGTATTTGTATACAAATCATCTGATCCTTGCTTTGATGTTGGACGTGGCAAGTGATTTTTTTCTTATAGTATATAGGTTTTCTCAATTTTGATGCTCATTTTCATTTAGAACTTATTTTAAACCTATCACAATTAGCACTTACAAATTTCATAATTATATAATTTGCAAACAAAATTATTCGTAAGATTTATTTGTGGTATATTAGACAGCAAATTCAGTGAATTATTAAAACAATAGATAATAATCACATTCTTATAAATCATATTGCAAAACTTCCTAAGATTTCATGTGTGAAGGTTCTCCGTTATGATTAGCTGCCAAACAAACCCTTAACCTATTCAGCTTCAAGTACTATGTAATATATAGATTATACCAATATAACCACTATTACTAATGACATAAAGAGTAGATAATAGTATAATAGATAGAAACATAATCCGCAATAATTAATATATAAAAATAAAATGACCTAATGAACGAGAACATAGAAAGTTAATAACATACTCATTTTTCCTCACGTTACAAACATTATATGATGGACTATATTGTTAAAAATAGATAGACAACCAGAAAATTTAGTATCAATAAATTATAGACTCATTTAATACCATAATAATAGTGTTGGGAATTTAACCAATTTCCCTACCCGTGTGATTAAAATATGCAATCAATATATTAAACAATAATATATGTGTGGAAACGTAAATAACACCAGGAATTATTTTACGTCGTAAAACCCTCCAATGAGAAGGGAAAATCGACGGGACAAACCGACAATTCCACTATCACCAAATAATAATGAGAATACAATATTTATCCTCCCAAGGTTATTACCCTAAATCAAGAGATAATCATACACTACCACAATCACGCAACACCGTCAAGAACAATATTCTTGACACCACAAATAACTCATCTAACAATAGATGGAACCCAATAATTAACAACAAGAGATGAAAAAAAAATCACCTAACCCTTTTCAAGAATTAACTCGAAGAAATCACCGTTTAAAGAAATTGAACACCAAATCAAATGTCGAAATAACGTTTCAAGCGACAAAGAAAAATGGCTGAATTTTTCTTCCTCAATTTCCTCGTTCTCGTGCGTTAATTGTGATGATTCCGTGCGTCCTTTTTTTTCTTGCCTTTTATTTTCCTTCTCGGTTTACGTGCCTTTTTTCTTTCTTTTTGTGTCTTATTTTTCCTGTTTCGCCGCCAGCCTTCATCCATTATCTTTGACAAAAGAAAAATGTATAGATATCCTAATCCAATTTGGCCACTATTTATGGGCTGATTATTAAAAGCCCAACGAATAGAATATAAAAAACGCACTTATGAGATTATGGAGAGCCGAAACCTTCAGAGCAAATGGAACTTGAAGGGAAGACAGAATTAAGTTTTGTAAAAAGGTAGGACTAACATAAGGGACAAAAACAGAGAAATAATAAGAATATATTATAGTAATTTGAGTTAGTTGCTAAGATAATAATATCAATTGTTAAGTACCATAATAAGATAAATTACAAAAATGGTCAAGATGTATCTTACTTTTGTTTTATAGGATATACATTATCCACTAATTTAACAAATTAACCATACATATCTTAACCACTAATCTGATATTCAACGAAAGTTGAGATAGTTAGAATTAACATTTATATAATAGAAAAGAAATGAGCTAATTATATGCAACGATGAATCGTTATTATTGTCCCTTAATTATACATTTATTCATGCCATCAGAATTGTTTTTTGTTAAATGAGTTAAAATAATTCGTCAATTATTGACAAAACATAAAACCCAATTGTATACGGGGAAAAATAATACGATAATAAAATCAGCTTAATATATCCTGATTTCTCGATTTATTTAAAGACAAATAACTCTGTTTTTAACTAATTAAAAAGGTCAACCTAAGTATATATATTTTTTGACCAACTAAGTATGATTCAATTTAGTGGTTGAACCACAAGTGATTTAGTTATGCTGTTGAGAGGATGAGACTTCTCTGGACGTTGTTACGAGAAGTGAATAACTCAGTTAATTAATTTAAAGTTAGAATAGGGTATTTATAGAAAATGAGAGAGGGAGAGAGAAGAAGAGAATGTGGAGAGAGTGAGGTAGTGGGGTGGAACGATTGTGCATGGAACTTTTTGAGAATCCCCGTTCAGGAAACAATAAATAAGAGCCAGGAACCAATCTTAACTATTAGATTTAAGGGGCACGGATCACTGATTAGCATACTTAATCACATTTACCCAATCTTTAAACCAAGACTTCAATTATCTAACAACAACGATTAGTCAATCCATGATCATAACCCCCTCACTCTTGATAAGAATACTCTAATATTTTTGAAGAGAGTGGAATAATATTTTGATATTTTATTAAACGTTATAAAATGATGATGATGATATGTATCAATTTACATATGATGAATTTGTTTGAATCTTTGATATTATAATGCGACTCATATATCTCAAACATCTCGGATTATCGAACAATCAATAATTGGAGCGATCATAAGCAAGTTCGTATTACGATATTAACTCATTCAGTACTTTTTGTCACCCCACAAGTTATCTAAGCCCCGTAGTGTTTGCATAGCTTAACGATAATGATATTGTGAATGATGACACTGGTGAAAATTTTGTTCCGTGAAATGCTAGCATTGTGAATAATCCGCAATAATAGATCGCTTTGTAAGCCCTTTTTATAAGGGTCTTCAAGACTGTGCTTTAGGCAAGCATTTTTATGTGTTTGCACTTTGGTTAAGTGTCTTTATTTATTGTGCGCTTTGAAAAGCGACTTGTATTCGGAAGGCGTCTTTATGCTTGTGCTTAAAAGCTTCTTATGTTTGCACCTTGTAAGGTTTGCACCTCGGAAGGCGTCTTTATACTTGTTCTTAAAAGCGTCTTATGTGTGCACCTCGTAAGGTGTCTTTGCACCTCGGAAGGCGTCTTTATGTTTGCACTTAAAAGTGTCTTATGTTTGCACCTCGTAAGGAGTCTTTGCACCTCGAAAGGCGTCTTATATTTGCACTTAAAAGAGTCTTATGTATGCGCCTCGGAAGACGTCTTTGCACCTCAGAAGGCATCTTTATGTTTGCACTTAAAAGCGCCTTAACCATATTTTATGGCCTTCAATAGTTTTTCGCCCTTAGGCGTTTTACCACACTTCGTAGCCTTCAAGAATATGTTTACCACATTAGGTGGCCTTCAAGAATCCTTCTTCGTAGCTTCATGGTTTTAATTTATTTCTCCACGTGGCCTCAATTTGATTTCACATAGCCAGCAATCCTTCATTTTAGTTTATGTTTTACATGCTATCCTCATTCCTCCTCGTGACCTCAAATTGATCTCATATGGTAAGCATCATCCATTTTGATTTCATTTACATGCAAATCATCCACATGGCCATACTTTGATTTCACATGACCACTCAAATCGTCAATCTCTTCCTCCCTTTGTTCACCTTTCATTCACTTTGACTTCATTCTTCTTTGACTCCTCACCTTCACCCACATCATTAATCAACAACAGTTTATTCAGTGCATTGTATCCGTGAACTATATAGAATACCATGATCGATTTGAAGTGTACTGTTAGTAGCCAATCCCCAACAGAAACACCAGCTTAAAGCACCGCCCCTTTGATTCTCTTCTTTGTTAATCAAGTTCCCCTTTGTTCATGGATTACCGACTTAGAAAAGTTGTCTTTCACTGACCCAAGACTCGAATTACTTCTCAGTCGAAGTTGAACGAGTCCTCAATGCCCATATAACATACCGCTAACTGAACAATTCATCAATGCTTATATCACGTATCGCTAACTGAAGGTCCTCTTTATCGCTTGTTATTTCTCTACTCACTGCTCATTGGTTCTTACACATTTGGTTGCATCTTCCCAAGTAGCTGGTTACTTCTTATTTACATCGCTGGTTTCCTCATATCCATATCGCTGGTTTGGAAACTTATTTTTTTTAGTTGCATCTCCCTACATCGCTGGTTACTTCTTCTTTACCCCGCTAGTTGCCTCTTATCTACATCGCTAGTTTTGGTGATTTATATTATCATCAACAGCACTGGTCACTTTTCGCTTCTTTCGCGAATTGGTAATCGCTTATTTGAAACTATTCGTTTGGTTGCATTTCCCCACATCGCTGGTTTTAATGATCCTCATACCTAATCGCTGGTTTCCTACACTATCGACAAACCTTTTCGACAAACCAATCATGAATATACCCATAATCGGTAATGGGTAAACGGGTTCATGTCCATTCATATCACTGCTGGTTCTTTTATCCCATCCTACGGATCGGACATCCATGCCATTAGTCATGGGTTGTTCACAATCAACGATGATTCCTGTTCATTTACTGATCTTTCACCCACATTATTAGTTATATTCTATTCATGCCTCTAATCTCATTTTCATCGAAATCGTTCATTGCAGTGCACCTATATCACTGCTAGCTTACTGTCCTTATTACTTCTCCCTTGACCGCCAGCCGATTCTGCTTCACTAGTAGCTTAATCTGATGGTGTAGTGATACTTTTCTCCGATAAACGATAACTTCTTAAATTTCTCATCACTTCTTCATCACCGTCTCCTTAGCAATCTCTTTTGCTCACCTTATCGCTAGTTAGCACTTTATAAGCAAACTCTTCTCTTTAGTTGGTCATTCATTGGAGGCCATTTTCTAACTCTGCTAATCATTTTCAGTAACCAGATTTCATTCTCATTATTACTCAATTTCCTGCAACAACTAATTCCCTATTTTCACTTATCTAACTCATTGAGCCAAATTTGCAGCCTTCACAAACCATACTCAGAATCCGACCCTCTTCAACAAATACTTGTTACTGATCGTTTCACTTGATAGCTCTCATTGACAAAACCCTCACTTGATCACATTCAACTGCTTTTACAGATATACGTCTTTAGTAGTTCTTCACACACAAAGCTAGTGGTTCTGGTCTATTCTATTAGTCGCTACTTTCTTTGATTCCCTCAGTCGGGGATGAGTTCTATCCATTAACTAATAAATTTTCTGTTTGGATTAATCTACCTAATCAATAGACCAACTTTCTTCAGTTTGATTCACCCACGTGCCCATAACTTCCACCTCATTGTTATCGCTCACTGGTCTTACATGTTGAGTTGCTTATTATCTTCTTTACTGTCACCATATCACTTGTTGATAATGCACATCGCTCATTAACCTTCCACCGTCGGTCACTGGTTCAATTTGATGTGCAATCGCGCCGACCGGCACATTGTACATGTTTCACTCAAATCACCTGATCACAGATGATCGACTGTTCTCTTCTTGCCAACCATTTTAACTAACTGAAATGAAATCTCACTTCTTCTAAGTGATTCTTTATTGATCACTGGTTCACATCTCCAGTACCCTCCACCGTCGGATCGGCAACAACTTCTCAACTATTTACTAGTTGCTGTTTCACATAATCACTGCTCTTTACAGTCGAATAGACATGAATTTCTTCACAACCAAATCACATATCACTCAACAATTTATGTTGTGATTGTTCTCCGAAGATTATTAACAGTGACGTAGTATGCTTATATGCTGAAAATGAAAAGAGTAAGAACCAGAGATTACTAAATTAGTTATGTAATTAATGCATGTTAAAGCTCAACAAAATGCTAAAAACGTTTATCGGATATAACTCATTGCATATATGAAGTTCAATCCAAAGCAAATGCAATTTGAAGTTGAGAATCCTTGAAAACTATAGCAAAAGCACTTTTAGATGAAAAAATGGAACGCAACCGAGTATAGAAACAGAGTACTATTCTGGAGATTAAACTAACTTCAAGAACTATTTAACGAATGACGTTCGAATAATTAAAACAAGATATAGGATGTGCTACTATTGATATTCGTGGAGTAGTCTAAAATGAATTATAGAAACAATTAGTCTAAGGGAATAATAAAACGGAACAATGACACGATTGACGTAAGCTGCCTGAGACTAAAACATTCCTATCCAACTTTAACAAGCATCAAACAACTAATGAATTCAGTAGAAAGAGTTGTATACTAAAATCCTTACATCTTCGTATTTATAAATCTCTCCTGAATAAAGAAAAAATAACAATTGAAATACTATTACTGAATTTAAATTGAAGTGCGCAGTAGCACATGATTTGCTAGTGAAGATTTGGAATCTGTTACTTATCTGACTAGAAAGAAAACGCAGCAGCCTTTTACGATCGTCCATAGACCCGAAATTTTCTTCGGACCTTTCAGCAATGTATCCTCTTTAGCAATTCAACTAATTTTTCAGATCGAATCTCAACCAAAAGCAAATTGTGACTTTTTCTTCAAGATTCCCACAGACGCAGGGGCGGACTCAGGATTTGAACAAGATCGAGCTGGATTTAGGAAAAAAATAACTGGGGGTTGGATTTAGGAAAATTTTTTTATACTATATTATCAGAAATAAAATTGCACTAGAAATGTCAAAATACATAAAAACTTCAAAAAAAAATTAGCATAGTCTCATTTGTAAATTAAATGAAACTAAACCTGAAATATAATGATATTCCACTAAATACACAAATCACAAGCATATAAAATAACTTTAACCACCATTTATCAATTAATAACAAACAAAATGTAACATCCTGGAAATTAAAAGGTGGTTACAAATTAAGGCTTCCGCTACTGTGTATTTGAATCGTTTCCGTTACAGGTGGTATCAGAGCATGATCCTCCGGCCTCACATACATATATCGCTCCTATTCGGACGGATCCGCGCACCTATAGGTATTGAAATTATTTATGCTAATTGATAAAGAGTTAAGTTTGACCTTGGTAATATTATACATTTGGCTTCTAAAAGTTTATAAATGAAATTAAGGAAAAATGAAAAGGAAGAAAAATAAGTTTCACTTTGGTTTCAAATACTAAGTTTATCTTAAAAGATATTATATGGTTTCTCTTTGTACTTGATGGTATTTTGGAACCAAAATATTTGCAAAAGACATGAAAAAGGGCAAAAGTTAAAAAAAAATAAAAAAAAATAACTGCTACTGTGCGACCGCACAGTGTTAAACAGTGCGGCCGCAAAGGCCGCGGTGCAGCCGCGGCCAATAGAATGTTCTGGTGGCTTGTCGTTGTCGGCACTTCACTTTTCTCGCCTCTTGCTCGGTGGTTCACTCTTCAGTTCCAATTTTTTTAATTTTTCTGATTGTTCTTCCTTCAATTGCTTTCCCGACTTGGTGACTTCTCATTTTGGATTCTTTGTTTTGGGCTTCCCAACTTATTTTTTGGGCTACAGACTTAAAAAAAAGGCTTTCAGTTTGGGCTTTAGCTGGACTGAGCTAAATTTTATTTGGACTCTAAGAATTTTTGTTGGGCTGGACCGAGCTGGAGCTCGGTCCAGCTAACTAATGGATCCGCCCCTGCACAGACGGCACCAATGATTCAATAGTGATTGAACCACAAGTGATTCAATTAAGCTGAATCATAGATTTGTATGAGTCCAGTTCAGAGAATGAGACCTCTCTAGACGTTGTCATGAGAAGTGAATAACTTAGCTTGATTTAGAGTGAGAATAGGGTATTTACAGAAAATGAGAGAGGGGTAGAGAAGAAGAGAATGTGGAGAGAGTGGGGTAATGGGGTGGAACGATTGTGCATGGAACTTCTTGAGAATCCCCGTTCAGGAAACAATAAATAAGAGCCAGGAACCAATCGTAACTATTAGATTTAAGTGTCACCTATCACCTATTAGCATACTTAATCACATTTACCCAATCTTTAAATCAAGACTTCAATTATCTAACAATGACGATTAGTCAATCTATGATCAAAGTATATTTTATTAATTGAGCAATAACGTTAATTTAAACGGAAATGGCAATTTCATATAAAAAGAAAATTAAATACATCACAACTCAAAAAAAAATGACAAATAAAATTTTTATTAATAAAGGAATAAAAAGGGAGACCAAACATAAATTGCAACGGAGTTTGATGGAAAGGTACTCGTTTTGTCACCTTCGATTCCGCATTAATTACCAAATAAATCATCAGGCAAAGCAACCTATATATTATATAACTGCAAATGGCAATTAGCAAAATCAAGTAAACACCATTGAGTAACTTGAATGCTTTGTAATCCATGTGAATGAAATAAAACTATTATTATTATTATTATTAATAAGAAGCACAACTCAATTGGCTAATAAAAACTAATCCATGACAATACATTAGCAAACTACACCGTAATAAGCCAAGAGACCAAACATAACTTCATCAATATACAATACCACTCTAAGGAGGCCAAGAAAACTATTCCAGCGCCTTTGGGCATCCTGAAAATCAATCACACACTGTTATGCACCGTAGTCCCATCAGCCACTGTGAAAAAAAAAAAAAGGCAATCTACCAAATTTTGGATTTATTTACACAAAAAGTAACCTGACAGGAAATATTGGATCAAATATGAGAAAGAATGAATAAAAAAAAAAAGGATAGAAAGTTCAAAGTTTCAAATATCTAAATATACCTACAAAATCAACTGTATCTTAGTGTTAAAAGACCTGAAGTATCAAGATAATGTTCACCTGCTAACCAATAAATATAAAAGTATGGCAACTACCTCAAGTCATTTAATTTAAACAAAGAGCTATACTAAAGCTAGAAAATCTGAGAACTTCCATTTACCAGCCAAAGAAAAATGAGCAAAACCAAGAAAAAACACAAAATAATATAACCCCAGAGATATGTAAAAACCAATAAAACAACTCAAATAATTTCCATTCAATATCAATAACCATTGAAGCAGTAAAAAATTAGGATTATTCCAACACTTCACACACCATGGAACAATAAAAATAAACTAAACCCAACACCGAAATCATTCATGAAGTCCCAAACAAAATATTCCCAGACATGCGCATTAAAAATATCAAAGATGTTCTCCAATAATTTGGAGGTTAATTTATTCACTTTTCTATCTTAATAAGCCGTCGCATCTTATTTGATAAAGACTGGGTTGAACTTCCCAAAGGACACTTTCCAGGTTCTTCTTCAGATGGCCTTTTTAATGGTGGGGTCTCATCCTTAGCATAAGTAACATCCAATATCGACTCATCCACGTACACAACACAATCTCACTCAATGAATGAACAAATACTGGAAAGTAGCATCATATAGTGTGAGAATATTTTCTTATCTAAATCTAAATTTTACATTTGAATCAGCACAACAGGGTCCTTCAAACAATAAAGCCATGTCCGTATCTGAATCTTACCCCTACATAAATGTCGATCAAGTCAACAACTCTATATCAAGGATACCAGATAACATAATAAGCCAAACATAAATATAATAGCAACCTCAATTGGTACGCTGTGATTAACAACGTACTTCTCAATCTGCACAGCGTCGTCATTTACACCAAGTACAGAAAGTTCATCAATGAGATGAAGAAAGGTAAATGGAGAATATAACTCAAAGACAACAGTTATTACATGGGTGGAATATCCACAGAGCTCCTCAGCTGTCTTTCCCAACAGCTGAACAGACTCACAGCTCCAAAGCATTAATGTAGCAAAAACATCATCTTCCACTCTAAGTTTCAACATATACCGCCAAGTACCAGAGGCAGACGTAATTTTACATTTCTTGCAGTAATAAACATCTCCCTGTGGGCTTAACTTTTTAGTACATGAATCATCCATGCATCCAAAGCAACAACAGTCTCTCTTGGAGAAGACACTTGTAACTCTAGCTAACACCCAAAAAGTACCTCCTTGAACAACAGCCAACCAACCGTTTTTTAATCACCACATTCACAACGCTTGAATGAAGACAGCATTAGAAGAGAAAAATGCAAACGTCGTACTACCTGATGCTCATATAGCAGTTCTTTTAGAGATTATTTAAACATGCTCGACTTTATCTCATCATTTCCAGAAGCCAGAGAAACAAATGAGATTTGACTACTTTTTTGGGAAGAAGCTTCCCTTTCACTTAAAAGTCTTAAATAAAAAAAAAAAATTATAGACAATTAAAAAATAAAAATACAGAAATGACCTAAATAATAATATAAGATAAATAATTGTTACCTTGTTCGAAAGTCAACGATTTCAGTGATGTGTTCATCAATAATGAGCTTCGTTGTATAATATGTATTTGACAATCCAACCTCCCATAAGGAAAATGTATAGGGATTTATAACTTCAATTATACACCACAAAAGTTTTAATAGACAACAAAGTCAATGTAGAAGAATTACTACGATAAAATCTCGACCGACATAGTTGCAAGACTACTATGACGGGAACATTAGCCTGATGATTGAAATAGTTGCTGATGACAGGCACATAGTCGTCCCAAACAGTACAACTCATTCTAACATTGCTCCCATAACAATGAAACAAAAAAAACCAAAAAGCTTAAACAATCAAGGAACACGTGCTAAGAAATTATAAAGAGTAATGTATAGAAACAAACTAATAGCAAGAAAAAATAAAATAAAAACAAATAAAAAACCAAAAAGTAGCAAGGAAAAATAATTTGCTCGGAGAAGCTTTGCTCATGATCTTGAATAATAAAGTCCACCGATCTGCCAAGCTTGTCAGAATTACAGTGATCTCTTAACAGGCCCACTTGAACCAATTCCCCAATAACATCTAAAAAGTGCAATATAACAAAAAAATTGTAATTAAAAACTAACCCATTGAACACTTCCGTAGGAAACATGGGGAAGTGTGACAGATCACGTTCTATGACCTTGGTGGTTTCTTTGAACCAGAGTCCCCCGATAAGGGGTAGGTTTAAAACACCATCATTTGGTTTAACGTCAAAATGATGTAATCTATAAAAACCTAGTTTGTTGATAACCGCATCAAACTGAGAAGCTAATTTTCGCGGCACGGATGCCTGAATTCTTGTCCCTTTTCAAGAAACAAATGCAACAATGGGCATATAATAATCCATATAATAATTAACACAACATAATAAAATAAACAAACAATTGTTTGAATGGTCCGTAAGTTGCATAGCCAAATTTCAGGAATTAAAAATCCAATATAATAAAACAAACAGAGAATTAATAATCCAAATTTTAGTTTACAAAAAATTGGATAAGCAGATTAAAAAAAAAAATCACTTACAACCCTCAAATCTCACCTGAAAGACATGAAACGTCATTAGCCTGAGATGACTGCATAGTTTTTTTTTTTAAACGTTTACAAAGAAATTTAAAAAATGGGATTATATATAAGGGAGGGGAGGGAAATTAAGGGAGCGGCGTGTTTCTACATTTTTGTTTAAGCACATAAAATTATACACATGGATATGAGATTAAGCAATAATAGTTTAAAAAATTGTAATTTTAAATGTCACATAATTAAAAAAAAAAATCAAATAACTCTGAGGTTAAAGAGTAAAGATCTGAATCTTTCAAGTGGCCATATAACATAAGACTAACATTTACACTAACATATAATCCCATGCATGCTGAGGTGATGAAGAAGTCAAAATGAAAAGTAAAAAAATATTGCAAATAAATCAAAATTATAAAATGTATATACAAGCACGGGTAAGAAATTTTTTTCCCCAAACTACCATCGAATCAAATAAAATTAAACAAAAGTTACACATGCACAAAGCAAGCGATCCAAATTACTTATGTGTCATGTATCATACTCACTCCATCCCATTTATATATAATTTGCTATTAATTTAAAAATTAGTCATTAGGTATATGCAAAATTAGGAACATAATTCACAAAATTAATTTCTCAACAACGGGAATGTAACGACCCAGGTTTTCTTTAAGTATTATATTGCACAGTGAATTTATTCTTGTAAATTTCTAAGTTATTAGAGGCTAAGCTTAAATTGGAGTAAGGATTATCATTTTATAAGATATCTTCAAGTGCTAAAATTCCTAGGAATGATTCAGACGTGAGTACTCGAGATGCAATAATGTTCACAAATTTTGACAATTATTGGCTACTAAAGGTTCTATATGTTTCGACGGGTCAAAGTACGATTGAAGAAATACACATATAGGCATGAATTATGTTGAGTGCCTAAGTTTACTAACACTTCATATTGGAAAAAAAAAAATTTGGGTCATATTGGAAAAAAAAAATTTGTGTCAATTTGGAGATTTGCACATTTTGAAGGACTAAAGTATATTCCCAGATGGTCCTAAAAGCAATATATATATGGGGCATATGATGAAAAAATTAATAATATGAATAATATGCAATTATATGCATGGGTTTTTCGAGAATAGACATGTGAATTAACCTTTGGGAGAATCAAGAGTTATGACGTCAATGATTGGGTTAACTCCTGATGGAAGCAAGAGCTAATACCATATCTATTTAAACCCATGGCCGGTGAATTGGAGAAGACAACCCAATTTACAGAACTAGTTTCCCTTTTGTCGTCTTCACTGTTTAATTATCCAAAACCTTTCATCAAGAAACCACAACACTCTGATATATGAAAGAATCCATACCTTCACTAGGAAGCAAAAGAATTAGTTACCGGTCGTAGAAGAATTAGTTTCAAAGAATATGGAGGAAGAAGATGATTACAGGTACGGTTAATACAAGAGAAGAAAGACATTTGGGGTACTATATGTAATAAGCAACAGTGAGTATAAATACTTTTTAAAGGGCATCAACGGCCATTGAGGGGCATCTATGAGTATTAAAGGGCATCAATAGCCATTGATGATCATTATAGAGCATCTATGAGCATTAAAGGGCATCAATTGCCCATTTATACTCATTAAAGTGTTTATCGGGTATACATGCTCATTAACACGCAAAATCTGTTTCTTTTTCCTAATTTTGGTTAGAAAGTAATTTTAATACAACTTCTCCTATTTATTTGATTACAGATTTCACTTCAAAGGAGATATAAGGAGAGTAGAGCAAGGAAGTCCCTTTTTTTCAAAGATAAGCCAAAATTGTTTTTGTTGAAAATATTTTTGAATGTTCGTATGATATAACCAAGTATGATTGCATGACGGTTCTAAAGTAGTCAGCTCATTTTCTGATGATTCTTGCACATGACCCTTCTTCTAATGAAAAATTAAATGTTCTTTTTTCACGTGGAACAATTCCATGTTGCTCATGACTTTCTAGAATGATTCCAAAGATTTGATGATTATTACTCTAAAAAATTATGATCAGGATAAACATACTCTCAAAAGTAATGATCTTACTCAAGAATGATGAATATCTCTTATGACGACTACTTTCAATATCGATGACCATGATTCTTTTTGAGTGATTTGAAGATTAAATTGATATGCGATGTGACTGGGGAAAAGTACTAAAAGTAAAGAAATTTTTGGGCAATGAATGATGAAAGTATGATACGAAGCAGCTTGTAAATGGATGAATGATAAACCAATGAATGAACGAATGAATGATATGTCAATGACCGATGAAAGAATGACGTGCCACCAAAGGTTTGTGGCAAATATTACGACTCACTCGTAATTTATGAATGTGCCTATGATATGATAAAGTTATGGTATACCCAGAATAATCTTGGTGCATGTACTTTAATGAAAAAGTATTACAATCAAGAAGTTTTTTACCAAGTAATAGTACAATTGCCATATGTGCACGCCTCCACTCACTGGACATGTAAATGTTCACACCTCTCTTTCTATATTTTTTGTAGGTAAATTCAAGATATGAGGATGAGTTAGACTCTGACCAGCTAGAAGCACATTGATAAATAGAACCTACTTTGAAGAAGAAGGTGAAGACTGGGACATTCTACAAGATTGAAAATCCTGAATTGATTTGGAACATTGACAAGAATGATTTCAATAATATAAATGTGTTGCTCCGAATGTTGACCAAGGGATATGAACTGTGTAAACTTATAGACATATTGTGCCATGCCAAGGCCTTAGACTATGTGGAATTTCTTGAGTGAAAGTTATGGAATGAATTTATATACTGTTAAGGCCCATTAATGACGTTGAAATTTACTCTGAATGTATTATTGGACTATATGCCAAGAATTCTATGAAGTTTTGGTGCCCTAAATTTCACGAGACTATGAATTGGACTTAAAAGAAAAGGGCTCAGACATGGAAGTACTGGAATATATGAGTGATCCCCGATGGCTTCAGCCCAAGATTTTTTTCTTTTGATGGGACAACCCAAGAATTTTATTAAAGTGGGGTAATGTACACCAAACATCCCCAACCTTTCGGCAATTAATAGATCACGCCACCTACCTTTATTTTCCCTTTTGGAGGGTCCTCAACCTGTAAAGTTTAAACAAATCCCCCTTTGCGTCCCTACTAACAGATTCCTTCCAATTTCACCGTTAATCATTCAATTTTTATTTTTTTTTTTAAAAAAAGAAAAGAAAGACGGGAGGAGGGGGACTCCTGGGGGAGGGCTCGGGGAGTCCCCCATTTTAGTTGCGGGAAATGGCAGCACTTTTACTGCCATTCGCAGCAGCCTTCACACCGGTGGTGGGATAAGGTGGGGTGGGGTGGGGTGGGGGGAGACTCTTTTCTAAATTTCATGCAATGCAAATCAAGTAGATAGTTTGGACAGGGAGATTGAGAATGATAATGGACAGGCTAATGACTTTATAATTCTTGTACGTTTGACTTTGAATGCCAAATTAATGGGGTCATGAGATCCTTATAGCACATGAAAAATGTATCTCCGTCATTTTTTTTAAACTATCTGCCTTCCTAATTCTCTTTTCGGGAGAATTTTGCTTCTTTGACTTGTATGCGATGGAGCTTCAATATCCATCTGTCCATCCATCTATGGAGTAGGCACAGGGGTATGGTTCACCCTCATGGATGTGCAAGGCAACGATGGCTGAAGTTGAATTTCTTGTTAGGGAACCACCAAATCCCATTAAATTCATTAAAATCCACCGAAATTCGTATTATAGAACTCCATTAGCATTTGAAGGATCATGTAGCATTATGTTAAAATTCATAAAATTTATGAAAATTTATTCTAAAAAAATATATTAAATTCCAAATCCGGTAGTCAAAAGGGAGGAGTCCTCCTCCCCTCATTTTTTTTTTTTTTAAAAATAAAAAATTGGATGGTTAACGGTGAAATCGAACGGAATCTATTACTAGGGACGTAAACGGGGATTTGTTTAAGAATCCGTTTGGTTTGTGTTATAATCAGATTGTGTTATAATATATTTTGAAATTTGAATTTTTGTAACATGTGTCTTAATGTGATTGGTTAAATTTTGTTGAAAAGTGAAAAATTGTGATATGATGTGATAGAATTATAATAGATTCCTGTTATAATACGAACCAAACGGAGCCTAAAGGTTAAGGACCCCTACAAGGAAAAATAAAGATTAGGGATGCGATTTATTAATTGTTGAAAAGTTGAGAAGGTTAAGTGTAAATTACCCATTAAAGTTTCATAAATACCATACATATAACTATTATTTAATAATTTCTAACTTTTTATTGCAAAAATATACTTTTTTTTTCTTTTTTAGTGGTGGGAGCTGCCTTCTCACCGAGGCCGCCGGCAACTGCGTTTAATTTTTTTTTTCCTTTTCCGTCTTTCTTTTTCCTTTTTTCTTTTTCCTTTTCTTTTCCCCTCTTTCCATTTTTTCTCTTCTTGTCTCTCTTTTCATTTCTTCTCATTTTTCTATTCTTTTTTCGTTTTAAATTTATGTAATATAAATTGTTGCACAATATAATTTGTGTAAAAATGTTTTTTTAATCCAAGTCATAAAGTAAACATAGTGTCATTTTTTTACTACACATAACCACAATAACACAAGGTATAAATAAGCATAATATGTAATAACCAGGGCCGGACATGTGCTTAGTAGGGCCCTAAGCGAATTAAATAAAATAGGCCTCACATCGCTTACCAACTTATCTCAAATACTTATCTAAAATAACGCTGAAAAATTAAAGGTAATAGTTATCATCCAAACAAACCAATTATTCACATTGTTTAACAAAAATAAAGTTAGACAACAATTCATAGGAATCCAAAAAAATAATAATATGCCGGCAATGCAACAACAATGCATCAAGTAAAATTAGCATTCAAACGAGACAAAAAATAATATTGGAAATGAATATGCCGGCAAGGCAATAATATTTCAAAAATCAAAACGTCACTGAAATAGAACATTCTTTCCATGGTACCCTATGTCCATTTGCTATAAGACAATAAATAAGTACATGATAAATCAACTATTAGAGCAGTAGCATCTAATGAAGCCTTTCCAAAAATTCCAAGTAAAATACAATATTTGATATCTGTAAAAATTAATAGAGCACTGTTTTTAAAATTCAAGAAAGCAAATGAGCCCTCAATGATACAATAAAGGAGCAAATTAATACTATCAATAAATTTATAATTATTTAAGTTACAAAGAGGGATAAGACAAATAGACAATCAATAGAGCAAGAGCCAACAAAAGAAAGAGATGCAAAAATTGAATAGCTCAATCTTATACAATTTATTCATTTGGTCATTATGTGAAACACCTAAAAGGCTAAAAATTATTGACAAAGATATAGAAGTCAGAAACATAAGGAGAAAAGCCAACAGTCCAACATCCATGACCACCACAACTACATTATATCTTTGCACATAATGACATAAAAGCTAAAAAATTAAGCAAAGAGCATAGCTAGTACCCCTTGTACATGACATAACACATTTGCATAAAGTTATAAAGATTAAACAATTTAATTAATTGCACAAAGCACAGTAGATGAGTCATAATTCCATAGTCTTTAATAATCAAATAAGAATAGAAAAATTAAAGAAAATCACTTGTAATTAATTAGAAAAACCCTAACTTTGCAAATTGCTATTTGTGAGTTTAACTTATAGAGTTTGACGGAGGTTTGTCTGACTTCGGGACTCCGGCGAGTGTCAACGTCTTCTCTGATTTGAACCGTAGTCTCGCTCATTGGTGGACTGTGGTTAGTGCTCAGGGAATTCCGAGTTCGTTTCATTCATCACAGTTACAGAGAAAGATCGATGTTTAGACCCCGTTTTTTTTTTTTTTTTTTTTTTTTTGGGCCTTTTTAGTTACGGCAGTTTTTTGTTGGGCTTCAGCTTTTGCTAATTTGCCAAGTTTGGGCCCAACTCAATGGACCATAAGTGATTATGTTGGGCTATATAGATTTCAAAACTAAAAAAAAAAAAAAAAAGCAAAATGGGCCCCTAAATTTTTAGGCCCTAAACGACTGCTTGCTAGGCCTCTCAGGTCCGGCCCTGGTAATAACACAAGATTTAAGAAAATTTTTATCATTTTCTTCACATGTTCAACATTGCAACAAAGCCAGTTATTAACTATTTTCAGATATGAACAGCAAAGAATCAAAATAAAAGTTGTCGAATACTTAGGAACTTACCCCTTTGGAGCTTTGAAGTACTGAGTTCGTGCCTGGCGTTGCCCTGTGTGGTCAGAAGGTCAAGGACAGAAGGTCAAGTGGCACCGGCTACTAGCATCGGTGATCCGACAGGCGGAGAGGTTGCAGGTCGCAGCGTGGCAACGCCCCAGACTCCAGTCTCCTTTGTTTAGTGTTCTTCATCCAGCTTCAATCCTCATTTAGGCTTTTTTTGTTTTTGTGTCTTTTTTCCCTTAAAAAGTCATATTGGGTTTTGATTTTTGGGCCCTGAATTATTTATTTAGAGCCCCACCGTTTTTGGGCCCCTAACTTACTAAAAAAAAAAGCATAAAGGAAATTAAACATTCTAACTCTCTTTTTCAGTCACATCATTTATATACCATGAGATCAAATTATTTGCAATTATACCATTTCCAATTGTAATATACCATTATTTATTATTTTATTCTTTTATTAGTTTTATTATTATTAAATTATTATCATTTTATAATAATTATTAATAATTCATTTTAATATTTGATTAATTAAAATTAGAATTAAATCATATGATCATATCCTCACCAACCCTAATTAATTACCCGTCCTCGTTCCTCATATCAACCAAACCATAGCCGCCACCATCTTTGCCGTCGTCGCCACCGCCATCGCCACCGCAAGCTTCTGTCGCTGCCCCTACCTTCTTCAGACAAACCATCTTTTTTGTCGTTATCTATGCCATTCTTCTTATTTCTTTGATCGAAGATACCACCCCAATCACCAGCACCACCAACGGCCACTGCCACCTCGATCACATCTATGGTAATTGGCCAAACTTATCTACCGACAAGGATTTGGGCGCAAATATGCCCAAATAAATGGCTAATTGGCTGCTTTCGATTCCAATCCTTGTGGAATATGTTTTCCGATGTCAGTTTTGTTGCACTCCTTTATTGTGTCTGCGTGTGTTTTTTAAAATAAGAAGATACACGTCATTTCTATAAAATTCCAATGCTTCCGGCTCGTAGATCCTCATCCTGAGGGTTGTTTCTCTACCTGATTTGAAGGACATGGCTTGTTCCTCTTCTTATTTCCAAGCCCTGCACACAGAACGCACACGTGGCATGATAAATATGAGAAACGGAGTCAAGATGCAGGTTGGTTTGCTAAAGAATAGGCATCTGACTCAGAGTCCTACAATGCCACACCATGTGTAGGCCTCACCAAATCAACAAATTCAACCTTTGCTATAGAATGGACAGCTGACTCAAACTCCTACAATGCCACACTGTCTTCTGTTTTCTTCTTTTTTCTCTCTTTCATTTTGTTACCATTTATTTACCATCTTCCGATTGATATTTTGTGGTTTATTTTCTTATATTATCATTTATGGGTTGTTACCATCTTCTATTTTGATTTTTTATTTTCATATGTTACCATTTTCGTTTTGTTATTTTCCTATATTTTATTATTTTGTTACTATTTATCGAGTTTGTTACCATCCCATTGTTACTACTTTTTTATTGTTAACATGATATTTTTTCGGGGTGGTAACATTTTCTTAATGAATGATAACATTGTTACTGTGTTTTAGGGTGGTAACATTTTATTTTATGAATGGTAACATCTTTACTTTTTTATTGCGTGGCGGTGTAGGCAATTGACGGTGGTCTCAAGTTAGAAATGTGGTGGTGGTACATAAAGATGACTATTTTTTTTATTGAAAAAATTTATACTTTAAGTAACTATTATTATTATTATAATTTATAAAAAATAATAATTAATAAATAATTAAATTTTAATCAAAATTGGTTTAGAGTAGTTTTGAAATAGAAAATGGTATTTTTGCAATTACTTTCAATCTAAGGGTATTTTTTAAAATACTATTAGAAAGAATGATTTTTATGTAAAGAACCCAAAAGCATATTTCTATTTTGGGCCTTACATATAACAGATTATTTTGGACCCTTATGATTCTCGGGGCCTGAGAAGGCCGCCTCATGGGCCTCACTATAGGGCCGGCCCCGGTCGAATTGAATGAAATCAACCCATAAACATAACTAGTAACTAGTATTGAAACAAAAAGATTACATAATTTGGAAATTGGGCAAAATTAGGAGATTGACATCAGTAAATGACGTCGTCACATACTGGTCAAATATAACAAATCCAGTTCGCCTTGAAGAAGGAGTTATCAGACGTTATTCCTTCAACCGAATGTTGTCAACGATCAAGGATTGTCAAATAAAAAACTGAGAAAAAGAGCAAACAGCAAACTTTTAAATTAGAGAATGTAACTTTTTATTTCTTAACTTTTTAGCATCACTATCATTTACTGTGCTTGTGGGGTTGTGCCCCTTAAGAGGTGATTTCAACTAGAATATTGTCTATTTCCTCGAAGTTTGCATCTAGTTTCGGGGCTGTCTCAAGAGCTTGCGTTTGATATACAGTAGTTTGATCCCTTAATTTTTGCTTGTGCATAAAAAAGTGCAAACAAAAGTTCAACAAGCAAAGTGAAAGCTTGGTGTAAGTAAGAACCGTTGAAATGCCTAAAAAGACAAGTTGGTCGAACTATTTGAAGGCCAAAAATGAAGATTGCCAGGTCCAGGAGGGAGTTGATACAGACCAGTGATGGAGTTGAACCCCAATAGGCCAATACCAAGCAAGCATTCTTGGGAGGCCTCACACATGATGTGGGGGAACATGTGAAAATTCAAAATATGCATAGAAAATCATTCAAAAGAAATGCTGACAAGACAATGTGACTAGGTAGTTAGGAACAATGAACGAGATAATGATTGCTTAGTCAAACAACAAAAACAACAAAAATATTGCATTGTCTACCACCGAGTCAGAGTACATTGCTTATAACACTAATCAATTAGAGAGGTTTTGTGATTTAGGGGTTTGCTTCATGACGTTCATGATGTATTGTATTCAGATAGTCAATCATCTATTTACCTGTGTAAAAATCTCGTATTTCACGAACGCACCAAACACATTAATGTTAGATTACATTTCATTAGAGATGCTATATCACAAGAGCTACACGACGCTCTTCCGATCTTGATAAAGTTTGAGAAGGTGCACGGATAATATATCCCCTATATGGGCACTAAAGTATTGCCTTTGGTAAAGTCTAAAAGTTGCTTGAGTCTTCCAAATATTGGATGTAAAGGATTTTCCATTTTATTGCTTCCTATTAGTGTTGTCATAATGTTTTGTGTTTGCCTTTGGTAGGTACAGAAGTAAGAGTGTTAAAAGAAGATTCTTGACACCAAAGTGGAGTTTTGTTGGGTATTTATGGTCAAACAACCTCCTTTAGCGCAATGATGATCAAATTCACGTTCATATGTTATAGTTGAGGATTGAAGTGGATCTAACTACACTATAAGTTGAAACTAGAAGTTAGAGCAACATCCGCTTTTTTCTTTTTTCCTTTTTTTTTTTGGTGGGGTCCAATCGTATGCAATTATCTCAATTAGCTTTGTGACTTGTTATTCATTGGTCCATACTTGTTTGTGGCCATTTGGGTTGTGGGGCCCAAATAGAGTAATGTCCAAACATATATGCCCAAATGGAGTTACGTCTTACATCCTTGAGAGCCTACATAATTTTCAAACTAGAGAGAGAAACAAAGAGGCTAGTCCTTACTGATCTGGTTCTAAGTTCATTTCCCACCTAGTGAGTGTTAGAGTTTGGATACTTGCTCAATTGAATGTTTCCTTGTGGTTGAAGCCTATTGTATCATGTATACACTCCAACTTATATTTCGTTGAAAAATTTTTCTACATTTATATTTATTCCATCATTCAAAAATAGTGTTTGTAACAAAAGTGCCCCCTATTTAACAAGTTTTGACGAAGATTGGATCCTGTGTAAAAGCATACACTGTTCATTGTGGTTCAATGTTGTTATCACTCACAACAAACCGCGTATACTTATGGCAATATCTTGAAAATCATGCATCACCTAGACATCCAATATCTTAACTCAGTCAAGAAAATAGAAATTGAAGGGGAAAAAAAGCCAAATGGTCAAACAGTAGAGATGAAACTTGACAATCTTGCAATACTATTATCTATACTCTTCTCTTTAAGTTGTTTGACTTGCTTTCAGGTACATACAGATGAGTCCATCTCCTGAAATGTAAATGTACCCGTCTGAATGAGTTTATAACACTAGTAAAAGAAGCGGAAGTTTGTATCCCAAGTTGGGAAGGGGAAAGAACAACAAATGGTTATAAAGAAGGAAGTGAAGCTGTTCTCAATGGAGGAGGCATAGGCACGGTTGAAGTTGCATTATCTGTCCAGTTCTTTTCACCCCAGTGCCACAACATGCTTTCCCAGAAGCAAAAGTCTTCAAAGCAAGTCTCTAGTCGTGGATCTTTGATCTTAATCTTCCAATGACCATCAGAATAGTTAGCTTTCTCAGCTTGTCTTCGGTCCCATTCAAGTGCTGCCTTCTGTTTTGACCTAAGCAAGCAGTATTTCTGAAGATTTTCTGGCATTGCATCATGAATCTTCCACCACGTTCGATGTGCAACGTCACTAGCAAACTCTTGCAATATGTCAACATTCCAGTTGCAGTCATAGTCACGAAAGCATAACCAAGGTTTCAAACCCAAATAGTGGAGGACATATAGGATGGGAGGATTGGCACCAAAGAGACGTGTTTTCACTTCTTTCTTCTCCTCCTCGTCACCAATCCAAAAATGTTTCAAGAAGTTCATGTGCTTTGGGATTCTATGCCACCACGTGAAAATCTCGTTCAAATAACCCTGATCGCCACCATTGTAAGACTCAATCTCATTGATGTGATCCATCAACAACTGGAATGTGCAATTTGATGGTTCAACCACCATAACTCCTGAGTTAAAAAGAGTAGCATTATTTCCTGTAGCAGAAATTTCTGGCATCTCAAACAGGAAATCAATGTTTCTAAGTATTAACAGATCTGCGTCGATGAATATGACTTTATCATAATCTGTCAATTGCCAGAGACGGAATTTACTATAATTCCATTCATTGTAGGCATCCCGTTCAGCTTTAGGGTTTCTTATTCTCTCAATCATTCGGATTTTCCAGCCTGCTGCTTCGAGACCTCCCTTGTGATACTCACTGATGGTATTGTCAACAAGTATCACAAGATCCCTAGTTGAACCAGCCATGCGTATACTTTGTGCTGCTGCAATGGCCCCACAGACATAAACATGTGCAGAGTGCAGGATTGTTGCATATGCTTCTCGGCGTGCATTTGCGGAGTACCAGTTTTCTGTATGAAAGAAATGGCGTTAGTTATTCACTAGACAAATAGAAGCAAGAAACAAGTTTGCAACTTGGCAATACTGCTTGATATTTCCATTTTGAATGGTACATATCTTGTAATTTGGCAATACTGCTTGTTAATTTATATATTTTTTCTTGCCTCTCTTACCAATTCACTGGATTAGAGAAGATTATAAAACCAGGTGCCACACTTTGCAACTAGAAGAGGCTGGGGTTGTTGCTACTTAATTAATTAAAAAGGAAATAACCATTCTTACTTGAAAATAAGAAAAAGCAAGTTATCCAGATATGCTCGGAAACTAAATGTAAACCTTTTTAAGATTAACACTCAAGCATGATCTTCCCTTTTCATCATCGTTTTTCCTCCACCCCCAGGGGTGAGGGAGTGAGGTCAAGGACCATCTGGCTTGCATCAATTAAGATCATGAAAAGAGAAAATAAAAGTAGAACAAACCTTTGGACCTAAGTGGTACTGCAAGTTCACATGATCTCAACCGGTAAGCCAAGCTTGCCTCTCAACGTATTTAGATTGGGTTTATATAACCACACTTGGCCTTTGCGCACAAGTAAATCTTTGCAAACGAAGAGATTCGGAGTAGGAAAGCACTCAGTTATGAGAATCACATGAACAGAATGATATCCTTTAACAGTTGCAGCAAGCCTTCCTGCTTCCAGTTGCAAGTGCAAACGAGCCACGTCTCTTGACCAGTCTCTGGACTTATTACAGGGTAGCTTCACCACGATGAGATCCAGCCTAGGTTTACCCGGGATTTGAATTTTGGGTAAGGTAGGGCAAGTAGGAACTTCATATTCTTCTTCCTCATCTATCCATTCGGGATATAATGTTTCCCACGTAACATTGCTAGGGGAAGGATCCAGGTTAAGCTTCACGTGCTCTGCATCTAGTTCAGGTAATAACTGCTGCCACTGATTAATTTCACTCTCCTTCAAATTTAAAAACCCAATTCCCTTATAATCATGCCTGTCAGTCAGCTTCTTAACAGTTGCAGAAATGTGGTCCCAGTTGATGTCCAAATGAGATACATATCGTTGATCTGCATCAGATCTATCCCTTATCCATCTACTTAAGGAATTTGTCCTACAATGAGATTACAAATACAAGAAAGAAAACAAGGAAACCATGCTCTTTTTAGTCTATGTTGGATGTTGTCCAAATGAGAAGAGAAGTTACATCAGAAATCCTCCAATAGATAAAGCAGAAAAGAAAATAATACAAAACAAACCTGGATCCCAAATTGGACACATGATCTGCATCATTAACTGCAGGAGAATGCAGGAGTGTGTAAAATGCTCCCAGTATGATAATAGCAAATACAAACTTCAAAGTAGGGAATTTGCAGTTTGATATCCTGTCCAGACTAGAACCGTGAAAGGGCCTATCCCCATCTTTGAATACTCTAGTTCTCAATGACTTTCTTTTGTTTCCTTCTTCGCTGAACCAAAAAATCAAAATAAGCATTTCAGTTAGACATAAACTTAACAAGTGTGCATAGGGAAGAAAATGACCCTAGTTGAGAGTTCAAATACTCTGTAGCCTGGCTGGAAAATATGGAGCCCACTAATCTATATATATTAATTAATCCACTTAAGTCTCTGAAACTTTTGTACTGCGATTTTCCCGCCTTTTTTTATTTGGGAAATTTTGCCATAACTGTTCCTTTTCTTTTTAGGAAAAATTTTTGTGAAAGAACTCAGAGAAGACTTGAACCTGTGATCATTGGGTTTAATAACTAAACCTTAACCATTTTGCCCATTTGTTTTGTTTGTTAAACTTTTTTACTAATAAATTAAAATACCAAATCTGAAATGTCAATTCTAAAACAAACTCTAATACATCATAATTCGTCAATTCACTATCTCTATCGTGTGTATTGGTGAGTTTAATGTCATTCGAATTTTTTAATGCATTTTACATTTTTTTTTTGAATTTGTTAGTTTTATTAGGTTTTTTTTTTTTTAAATGAGGCGGGTAACAGGTATTTTTTCCATTATTGTATATATGTACGAAGGATTATATGTAAGAATGTATATTGTCTTTTAAACGATCTCGAACTTTACTATTACTAAGTCAATTGAGCTTATTGATTCAATTAATGTATACTTGTGTTTTTATATTTTCTACAGGGATGTAACTATTATAAATTTATGTTTAACTATCTAATAATATATTTTAGTAAGTTTTTCTACCCGTGCGTAAGAAAGATTATTGAATCCCTACAATACTTATTTTTGACAGCTTATGTACTCACGGTTCTGATTTTACTTTCTATCCAAATTTGAAGATAACAATATATGTGCCAACCACATATTTTTAGAAACAAATAAAAAAACCATGAATTTAGAAAGAATAATTAAAATATGGTGCCCAGCATGATTGTTCAATTCAAGTTTATTAATTGCATAACAATTTCCCAATTGGACACTTAGATGGAGAGAGCACACTGTAAAATGGACTGAAAGTATTAGGTTGGTCATCTGATATGATCCGATTCTTCCTTCATAAGCAAAGTAAAAGATCTTCTGCACTTTTTAGTTTCTTCCACAGATACTGTGCTCCAATTAGCATGGATACAAGCTAGATCAGCCCCAGCTACTCAGAGGCAATGCTTGATAAAGTCGGAGCATTATATCCGTACAGAATATCATGGACATGATCTCGTGCATATTCTCTACTTATCATTTCAGCTTAATCAAGTCTGCACCCTTCTCTTTCATCCCCACCCGGCCAACCTTTGGCTCCAGTGAAGCAATTTAAGTAAGCTTCAAGAAATAAACTTAGAAGGTAAGACGTAATTATGTTGTGGTCATATTATATACTACCAGAAGATGAGGGTTTATTCATTGCCCTGAAAATCACAACTGATGCCACTAGCTTCACCATTTCTTTACACTGAACAGGCTAACTATATATCCCTTTAACTCTTTACAAACTTACAAATCGTGTGAAAATTCAGTCTGCCAACCAAAACTACATAGACCAAACAATTATGTATTTAGTTTCGGCTTGTGAATCGGATATTAGGTGTGCAGTCGATTTTATCATCCTAAACAATCATTTCTCTCCCTTGTCAATCTCAGACAGTTGTCTTTGATCCGGTCAATTTACAAGGCAGAGCCTTAAAAAATAAAAAAGTGAAAAATGAGAGAGAGAGAGAGAGAGAGAGAGAGAGAGAGAGAGAGAGAGAGAGAGAGAGGCAGCAAGAAATTTTCAAATCAACTATTAATACCTATATGATATAACAAAGTTAATTATTACTTGTAGTTGAAATATTCAACTCCTAATCCATACCTAATACATTTACCACTTCTAGGGTCCAACTAGTAGAAGCTAAAACCCAACTTCAAGGACAACACATCTCTGGCATCCTTCGATGGATACAACCCAACTTTAATAGGAACTCGCATAATTCTTCAACTGCTTACGGCTTCTTCATTGATCCACCTTCAATTAACCTGTGTTTAACCAATTCATTACCTACAAAAATAACTACACATACAGCTCCTAACAAGCTCAAATACCAGATTGCCTGAGCCAGGGCTTCTGTTCTCCCACCAACTCCACAACATTTAATGAAGTGCTAACATTCTATAATTCGAATACACCAAAACTTTCCGCACCATCAAAACAAAACCTTCCGCCTACCTCCTCCTACGTTCTCTAATCAAAACCGAAATTACTGAAGCTATTCTTCTGAAAATAAGCAATAACAAGATAAAAAATATGCCAAACCAAGATGCCCCAAACCAAAAAATTCCACAGTTCGTCTACAAAAGTTTTTTTTTTTTTTTTGGGGGGGGTGGGGGTAAAAGCCAATACAGCATGAGCAGAAAAACGCAATAAAAAATTAGAAGAACAGCATCTGAAAAAAATACACTGAAGACTTACAGGGAGGAAAAGAGTCGCTGCCTGGGTTCTACTGGACTAGTTGCTGAGGGACCGTGATTTCCTCTCATATTGGGCACTTCAATGGCAGCCTAAGGGAGCCTGCATCTGATCTGAGAAAGACAAAAACAAGTAGAAGCTTTAAAGAAAATGGGATCATTACATATAAAAAATAAAGCAATAAAAATAATAACGAAACACGTTTCTAATAAAAAATAGTTACCCCCAAGAAGCTGGTGACGAGCATTCAGTAGGGAGGCAGCTGTAACTATAACAGGAGAAAAATGCCAAATAAGATGGATATGCTCAGGCGGGGCGGGGGGACCCCGGGGTCCCGGGGGATTTATTTTTTTATTTTATTTTATTTATTTTTTTGGGAAATGAGAGAGAAGTCAATGATGAATTTATGATACAATATAAAAAGACTATAATGACCAGTTTTTTATAAAATTCATTGAACACCATCTTATAATGTTTAATAGATTAAGCGATAAGATCTCATTAGACGCATTAAGAGACTTATCGTTTAATATGTCTAATGACATTCTGTCACATAATGTATTAGACACTGTACATGGTGTCTAATAGACTCCGTAAAAGATGTGCTATAACTACTCATAAAAATAGACAAGTGGATTACAAAGTAATCTCGATCTAACATCATATGGTATAGCTCTTCTATAGAGTCCATTGAACATCATATTATAGTGTCTAATGAATTATGTGATAAACTCGCATTGGAGATATTAAGAGATGAGTCCCCTAATGTGTCCACTGAGAGTCACACCAACTCCATAGAATATGTATGACATGGTATGTTATAATATAGTGTCATATGACTACATGACATGCATTGAAACACGGTACAAGAAAAACCACAACTATATAGTGTGTCTCAATGTACGTCATATGACCATATATATGGTATTATATAGTACTAGAATATTTTTTAGATCAAAGAATATCAATTAATCAATTAATTAAATTTTATTTTATATATTTACTTATCAGTTTCCTATTTTTTAAATAACACGTCTTTTTTTTAACCATAAATAACACATGTAAATATATATAAATATATATTGATGGGACGTTAATTAATATATATTAAATTTGTATTATTAGACTTTTTACAGGAAGAAAAGAAAAAAAAATTTGAATTGCTAGAAATGCTTATTTAGTCAAGCGGAGACAATCTTTTTCATTTTTCATTTTTTGTTTTTTTCCCTTTTTTCCTCCAAAGGAAGGGAGATAATTGAGTGCTAAAAAAACTAGAAATTTGGTGAAGTCCAAATAAGTTCTATTTATTTATTTATGTTTTATATTACAAAGAGGCTGTAAGGTGAAATCAAAGCGAGAGACGGCTCTGAGATTGTGTAGGTAGTGTGATCTCATAGGATCTCAATATTCCAAGGGCATCAAATATTTTTTGTTATATAGGTTGTTGACCTTAGGTTTTGACATGGATCCCAGTCAGCAATGTTATGTGACGTGATGGCGAGGATTGATTAGAGTTTCTTACTAGACGGAGTTTAATGTCAGCGTAAGATTGATAACTAGATTAGGAGACGTGTTCGGAATTAAACATGTTTTATGTTAAAATTCTCTCTAAATTCCATTTTTAAGGCCAAAATATCTTCTCCCATTTGGCACCTCAAGGCCTATATTTATAGGCTGGTCTCAGGGCGTTTTGGGAATTTTATACAATGTGTCTGGATACAAATACAACAAGTAGTCTTAAAAGTACAATATGTTCCTAGTTTTATCTTAATAGCGTTCTTCAACTGTTAACCGACTTTCGTGTTTAATATGCATGTATTCCTTCATTCTATCATATTCACCGCATAGGACCAGACACATTTGATTTGACATTCTCTGTTATGTGAAAAGTCTAGTCGGCTATTCTCTGTTCTGGTGGTACCCTCCATCATGTTCTGCCAAAGGCTAAACCGATTAGTCCCCTATACCGAACTTTACTCATGTTCAGGCCAATCATGTTCAGTCACCTTCTGATCGGACAAAAGTTGTACATTTTGGCCCTGTTTTACATACTTCTTTGATCGGCCACTGAGTTCTGTTCAGCCACGTGAGTTCTGACATGTCACCATATCCTATACGACAGGGCTTTAGTAGTAAAAATTGTCCCCATCATTATGGCAGGATATGTACCTGTTGGGTTGGTGAGGCCGGTCAGTGACACCTCTGTTCGGATTGTCTTCTGTTCTTTGGATATGATCATTTTAGTTTGGACAGCGACACATTCTTGTCGTTTGTTTGTTTTTTTTACTAACACCCGAGTTGAGTTTGGCCCTACTTTGCCACATGGCGTCCTTCGATTGGTGTTATATCAGCGGCGTTGAGACATCAATGATGTCAGTTATGTCAGCATCCTTTCTAATTCCGTGTTCCTCCCCTATATACATAGGAGACAGTTTTTCACTTTGCACCTTTTATACTTAGAATTCTCTCAAAGATTTTCTCTCTCTAGACAATCAGGATTTCAGATCGTCCCATAGTAACAGGTGTCCATACCGGATTCTACTTAGATAAACCAGCCACCATCTTTTTTTGTTCTATCTATATTTTTAATTATTTATAGGATTTGTCAATCCCTATGAGTTTTGTCAAAAATAAAAATCAAATATTCTCTAATGGGCTTGGATCAAGAGAACAGAACAAAGGTAAAAAAAGGGGCGATGCCCGGTCCAATGAGCAATGTAAATTGGCCGCTAGTGGAAGCGGATGAGATGGAGGGAGTTCTAGCCAATCGGGATTCTGTGTCGGATCAGGAGATGAATTCTTTTGAGGAAGAAGAGGTTGACAAGGTAAATAAGAGAGATGATGGGGGAGTGGTAGTGACAGTAAAGATGGTGAACTTTCCCGTGGGCTAGAGGCTCGACGACCTCGACCAACCAGGACCCTCGGGGTATGATGTGCATTCCAATTTGGGAATGGTTTCTCAAAAAGAAATCCTTTTAGATGTTATTCCACTCCGGGCCGTTTATGGCTCCCTTCCAATTAAAACTGAAGTACTCGAGAACTGGTTCTCGTACTCCAGTATCCCAGATGATATTGAATTGTTCTTCCCCAACATGGAGAAGAAGCTCAGCGATCTCCTGCCGGTTACATGGAATGCACTAATGGAATGTTAGATTCAGGACTTAGATTGTCTCTTCTTCGGCTGATCATTGGTTATCTACGGTATTAGGAGATGGTTCCTATTTAGATTATCCCTAATGATTAAAGGATGATTTGGCATTCGTCATTCTTTGTGAAGACCTTGGAGAGCCAACGCCATCAGTCTAGATATTTAATCAGTTCTACCACTTCAAAAGGTATAAAGCTGGCCTCGGTTTTTACTGTATCATTATCCGACCGAGCTTGACTAATCCCATACTCCACATTCCTAACTCGGTAAAAAAATTGGAAGCGGGACTGGTTCTGGGTTGAGGGGAATAAATGTCCATCCCTAAAGACCTAGATGAGAAAGCCGTCCCAGAAAAATTTATTATATATAGCGAGTCATGTCTCGTTTAGCTAATTCCTAATCCAATATTACTTAACCTTGTGACACCTCCTTTCGGCATAGGAAACGCGAAGGACTACCGGACTCAAGATCATCTAGATAAGTTCAACAAGCTCTTATCCAAGGATTATCCGAGCAGCACTCATTACAAAGACAATCTAACTCCACAAAATCTGTGGAAGGCCGATTTGACCACGTCTATGGACATAGGTTTCCATCCCATTATTTGGAGAAAACCAGGTACTCTAGCCCAACTTAAACACGTTTTTTAACTGTGTTATACTTCTCCTTTTCAGAGGACGACATCCAATACCAACTGTCCAGGGAAAAGAAACAACCTGTATCTAAACTGAAAGAGTCAAGTAGAGAATAGAGGCTGCCGCTACATTGAAAGCGAGGAAGAACAAAGCTACTAGGCCAACCACAGCTTGGAAAAGCTCTTCCCAAGGGAACCGGGATGGTTCAACCTCAACAATCCTCCTAAAAGAGAATGGTGGATCCCAGCATTGCTATTCACGACAAAAAGGGAATACTTCCCTCATATGATTCCACTCAACTAGATATCACCATCAGATAGCCTACCTCACTTCCTTTGGGTAGATTAGCAAACCAAAAAGGTATTACCTATCGGTTCAAGAAAGCCGCGCCGCTAACTTTGCAAAGCTGAAAGATATATTTTTTTGGATTTATCTTGATGTTAGATGGGTCAAGATTCTTGGACCTGACACTTTTGACCTTGTTCCAAATAGCGTAAATGGCTCTTATGAGATCTTTGTAAGGAGTATGACCAAGAAAGATGGGGCTAAATTGTCTGAAATAGATGAATTTGAATCTGTTTGTTCGGCTTCAGCTTTGGCGGCCCAACTTCTAATAGCCTTGATTCATACCAGGTGCAAGACCAAGTCCATGATGGACTCGAATGACAAGCTCCAAGAAGAATCAGACAAGGGTAAGGCCAAACTGGAGCCTCTCAGGAGCGAACTAGCAAAAGTTGCATCTAATCTGGCGAACTAGAAGGCTGGTCGGCTCATGGACTTACAGAACCATACTTCCAACCTTTAGGTTCTCAAGAAAAAACTTCATACGCAAGATCAGATAGCTTCAAACAAATTAAGCAACTATGTTACCCATACTAAGGCTTTAGGAACTTGAAGCTTTATGAGGCCAATTAGCTAGATTCCTTCCTGATCTGTCAGGATGACGCTATCCAGAAGGTCAGAACTCAAATTCCAGACGCAGACCTCACTTTCATCATAGAAAGTTACGAGAAGCTTAAGGCCAAACACGACTTGAACTTAGCAAAATGGAAATAAAATAACCAGGGTGTTATAGAAGAAGCCGAGCTCGATGAAAAACTCTCCCTTGGGGAAGAGGTTCAGATCCTAGTGGTCTATATCATAAATGACATTGATGAAGGCCGTTCTGGGGACTTAGCAAAAAAAGGGGGAAAAAGGTAGATCAGGGCCAGGCAAAAGCGGATCAAGAAGGGGTTGATTAGAGCCAGGCATAGCTAGTTCCAATCCTTCGTGATTTTCTTTTACCTTTCTTATTTGAAGTTCTAACTTATTTTTGCAACTGAACTCAATGTTTCTCCCCAGTGGCAAAACCGATTTACCCTTACTCTACTATTTATTCGCAACATTAATTTTCATGGTTTATTTTTCACCATTTGTACAATTCTTCAGTGTTTTAATATGCGTGAAAACAATATTCTGGTATACCTATTTGGCTTTTTTTGTCTAAACACATCTTAACCCTATATACAAAGATCACAATGACCGAAGATTGGTTGAAAATGACTGATCAAATCGACAGCCGAGCAGAATTCTGCTTAACTGGAATCATCTACAGCACATACACATACACCTCTCTTTGCCGTTAATCTGATCTGGAACTATGTATGCATGTTCTTCCTTCCGCTTTTAAAAAATTCGTTAAGTGTTGGCTCAAACAAAGTGAAAATGAATGGGGGTTCATTTCGAACATGAGCAAACGACTTTAGAGAACTAAGGCGTTTCACTTTTTGGGGACCCAACTCAAATTGCCCCAGCTCTACTAACCATTTCATCATCCTCCCCAAAGTGTTTGGTTTCTGGAATGCCTGGCGTAATGAATAGTTGGTGAGGACTTCAACTTGATATTGTAAGAAGTATGGTCTCAGCTTCACAAGGACGTTAGCCAACTTTTCTGTTAATGGGAGATCGGAACTCAGCGTCCTTCAACTCTTGGTAATATAATATACTGGTTTCTGAGTGTCATTTTCTGTCCTAACCAAGACGGAGCTCACCACCACTTTTTATAGAGCAAGGAATAGATTAAGATGACACCCGCCCTTGGCTTGGATAGGATAGGAAGCATGGCCAAATGTTGCTTGAGTGCATCAATTGCTGTCTGACGCTCTTTTTTCCATTAGAAATCTCTGTCCCCACACAAGACATCAAAAAAGGGTCTACACTTATCAGTCAATTTTGTAATGAAAAGGCTTAAGGATGCTACCCTTTATAGTCAAACTCTACACTTCTTTTATTCTGGTTAGTGGTTTCATGTTCACAAGAGCCTGAATCTTGTTTAGGCTGGCCTCAATATCTCTCTAATTGACCATATAGCCCAAGAACTTTCTTGATCCAACTCTGAATGAACTTTTTTGTGGGTTCAACTTCATTTTATAAGCCTTAAGAATATTGAACATTTCCTGCAGATGAGCAATGTGATCTTTGGATTCGATGCTTTTGACCAGCATACTGTCGACATAAACTTCCATAGACTTCCCAATCTATTCGGCAACTATCTTGTTCACCAGCCTATGATGCATCGCCCTCGCGTCCCTTAGCCTAAAGGCATCATATGATAGTAGTACAATCCACGATCTGTGACAAATGATGAATTTTTCTGGTCGGACTCATGCTTGGGAATTTGCTTTTAATTTGAGTAGGTATCCATAAAACTATGGAGTTCATGTCTATCTGTAGCATTTACCATCTGGTCTATTCATAAAAGAGAAAAGATCGGAAGACTGTCCGTAGGACAAACCTTGTTGAGACCCATGAAATCGATATGTAGCCACCAAGTTCTGTTAATTTTCTTAACAAGGACTCGATTGGCTCACCAAATAGGATGCTTTGCTTCTCGGATGAACCTGTTTGCCAAGAGCTTCACCACTTTCTCCGCCAGAGCTTTATATTGTTCTCCATTAAATAGTTGACATTTCTGCTCTTCAGTCTCATTGTTGGATCAACATTGAGCTTATGACATGCCAAATCTAACAGTATCCGTTCATATCTTTATATGACCATGCAAAAATATCCAGATTTCATTTCAGGAAAGAAATGAGTTTAGATCTTATCGGCTCTTTAAATTCTGCATTGAGTCGGAGTTGAACTTCTGGTCATGTTTCATCTAGTGGGATCTGTACTAACACTTCCATTAGTTCTGCCCTAACTTCTTGGTGCCCCTATCCTTAGGTCCAAAGGATCATCAGTGACCTATGGTCCTTCTTTTCATTTCAGCATAGCTAGTTGCTTTGGACGTATATCCAGATTACATTCCTGTGCCATTCTTTGATTTCCCCGTACAATTCCAACCCATGGGTAGTTGGCAACTTCATCATGTAGTGATATATGGAAGTTACTGCTTTGAATTCAGACAAGACCAGATGTCCTAAAATTGCATTGAAATTAAAACTCACATCAATTACGACGAAATTAGCCAAGGTCGTCACTTACCCTAAGCTCTTCGCCAAACACTTCAACAATGTGATTTAACCTTTTGGTGTCACCGATTGCCCAGTGAAACCATGGATAGTTCCCTGATATGGCCTAAAGTGATTCTCTTCAAATCCCATCCTATGGTATGTTTGCCAAAACAACATATTTATCGCACTTCGGTTGTCTAGTAGAGTTCAATAGATTCGCCGTCACGCCTCCAATTTTATCACCTTATTTTCTCAAAATATCGGCAGCGGAATCATTTAAATATATATTACGATTCAAAATTGAGGGCAAGGCTTTACAAATACAATTTAAAAGCATTGAGACGCTTTCACTGCGCACTCTGATAATTAAGTGTATTGTGGGCTACCCACAACGAAACTCGGCTACACACTGAAATCTCGATCAATACATATAACTTCTCTACCTTTGGGATGATCCGGCCATAGAGCTCTAAATTCAATACCTATAGGATTGTAGAAGAGGGGATGGCCATAAAGTACTCAGTGAATAACAACATGTATTGATCTATGCAAAACAATGCAAAAAGGATCACAAATTGACAAAGTTACAAAGATACAAAGCTCGGGCACATCACTAGTTTAACCTCTACCCGTAAGTCATATGATTCAATAACAATTTAAAACGGCCAGGACCACACACCAAGGCCATAATGTCATAAAGCACTACAAGTACAAAGCAAAACGGGTAGATAGCGCAACTAGCATTGCCTAAGAGCAAGGAACAATGATTTATCCAAAGCAATGGTGCACCGTCAATCATCAACGGCCAAATACAATATAAGAGAGGCATGAGTTCCAAACAAGAGAGAAAGCCAAAAGAGAAAGCCAAAAGATAGAACCAATGAAAGAGCCAAAGACATGCGTTGCTCACCTCAAAGACTTTACAAAGATTTCTTGTATAATTCTAAGAGGAAAATACCTCCAAAACCTTGGTATTCCTCGCTTCAAAGCTGTTCTTTAAGTTGTAACCTCTCTATATATAATAAGGAGCCTTTTGCAAGGGCAAAACTAGGGGTTTGGTGGGTTTTAATGGATATTTTCCTTGTCCCAATATTGTTGGACGAATTTTATGCCTTGGAAGAGAGAGGGATGGGAGAAAATGTTTTTGAGAAACCTAATGACCCAATTGCCCTATATAATAGTTAGGATTTCGTCGATTTTAATAAATCTTTGAGTTCCACCAATCACGTCACGACAAGTGGCTAATGTGGCACCGTACATTTGGCGACAAGTTGTGCTAGCAGTCCTCATACTTTGTGTCGCCTTGTAATTTAGTCACTGAACTTTGATTTATGTTGATCAAGAACTATAATCTTTTTTTGACTTCAATTGAGTAACAATTTTTTTTTCTTTTAATACAATTCAAGTATTTATTTCATCATTGTCACAATAATGGCCACGTAGCTTAATTAAGTGTTAAATTTTTGCGAGATGTTACAATCTACCCCCTTAAATGAATTTCATTCTCGAAATTCAGTAAACATTGAGGCAATAATTATTTTCAAAAGTACAGTGCGAAACCTGATAAATTGCTTGCGCAGTGCATTCTCATTTCTTTACTATTGGGTTTAATGTTAGAGTACCAAGATACCAAAACATAACTCATTTTCCTCCTAATATGTATGACCCAAACATACTATTAACAAAAGTCGAGTTGATCAATAATTTAATTCACTTAGAATTTCATAAACTTAGAATTATATAATTTCTTTAAATTTCATTCAAAATGGGTGGATAGTAACCAGCAAGTTGTGATTTGGGTGCAAAATAGCCAAATGAAATCTTTTTAATTGATATTAGGGTTAATCATGAAAAAGAAATAGAATCTAAGGTTAAAAGTACATAAAATAAACCTTTGAAATGATCTAAAAGAAACCCCAAAGATCAGGGACCTGGCTGCAAACATTTTCCAAAAAAATCTAGGTAGTGCACCAACCAGGGCGCCGGCAGACGGTTTCGTGTGACCGCATGGTCATACCGTGCACCTGCACAGATGTTCGAAACAGATTGTTCTGTGTGGCTGCACGGTGCTATTTTCACTTTTTTCCCCTCCATTGCAATCGATGAACTTTCAAGAGCTAAGTCCTATACTATAATAGTATCACCAAAATCAAATTTAACATATCATTGATTAACATAAATGTTTTCAATACCTATAAGTGTGCGGATCTGTCAAAATAGGAGTGATACATGTATGTGAGGCCGCAGGATCATGCTCTGATACCAACTTGTCACGTCTCCAATTTTATCACCTTATTATCTCGAAATATTTGTAGTGGAAGCATTTAAATATATATATATATATCATGATTCAAAATCAAGGGCGAGACTTTACAAATACAATTCAAAAGTATTGAGACACTTTCGCTATACACTCTGATAATTAAGTGTATTTTGGGCTACCCATACCGAAACCTCGGCCACACACCGAAATCTTGATTACATACATGTATCTTCTCCACCTTTGGGATGAGCCGGCCATAGAGCTGTAAATTCAATACCTACAGGATTGTAGAAAATGGGGGTGGACACAAAGTACTCAGTGAATAACAACATGTACTGGCTCACGTAAAACAATGCAAGAAGGATCACAAATTGACAAAGATATAAAGATACAAAGCTCAGGCACATCACTAGTTTAGCCCTTACTTGTAAGCAATTCAATAGCAATTCAAAATGGCCAGGACCACACAACAAGGCCATAATGTCACAAAGCAATACAAATACAAACTAAAACAGATAGATAGCGCCACTAGCGATATCCAAGAGCAAGGAACAATGGTTTATCCAAAACAATGGTGCACCGTTAATCATCAAAGGCCAAATACAGTACAAGAACGGCACAAGTTCTAAACAAGAGAAAGAGCCAAAAGATAGAACTAATAAAAGAGCTAAAGACATGTGTTACTCACCTCAAAGACTCCACAAAGATTTCTTGTATAATTCTAAGAGGAAAATACCTCCAAAACTTTGGTATTCCTCGCTTCAAAGTCATTCTTTAAGTTGTAACTTTTCTATATATAATAAGGAGCCTTTTTCAAAGGCAAAACTAGGGGTTTGTGGGTATTAATGGGTGTTTTCCTTGTCCCAATATTGTTGGACGAATTTCATGCCTTGGGAGAGAGAGAAGGATGGGAGAAAAGGTTTTGAGAAACCTAAGGACCCAATTGCCCTATAAAATAGTTAGGATTTCGTTGGTTTTAATAAATTTTTGAGTTCCGCCAATTACACCGTGACAAGTAGCTCAATGTGGCACCGTACATTTGGCGACAAATTGCTCGAGCAGTCCTCATACTTTATGTCGCCTTGTAATTTAGTTACTGAACTTCGATTTATGTTGATCAAGAACTATAATCTTTCTTTGACTTTAATTGAGTAACAATTTGTACCTCTGATAATGACGTGGTGATGAATAAAACATCATCATGCAGGTGAATAACACTTTCAGCATCAGCCTCAGTGAATCTAAATGACTCCCTTGCTACTTCTTCCGGGTCATTCTAATAGTACATTTTTTATAACTGTTGTGAGCTTCTCCAGCCAAGTGCCACCTATGGTTTCGTGACCTTTCTATAGTCTGGTTTCCCTACCGATTAACACATGGATGTCTGTGGTGGGAAGCTGTGGTACATCAGGTTGGGGAATATTCGTCACTGGTGGTACGGGTCCCATATTGACTTGGTGTCCAGGTCGCTGTAGGTTTCGACAATCATCTGTCTTGTGGCGATAAAGCAGTGATACTTTTAATACTTGTTCAGGTCTAGTTGTGTTGGATCTTTTCTAAGGTGCTTGGGTCTTGACAGTAGGTGCTTATCCTTGGAGGACGTCAGGATAAGCTCTGGTGTAGTATTTAACAAATGGGTTATAAAACGTGGCTCTGAATTCAGTTGATAAGGTTTGAAAGAATCTAGCACTTAGTGCTTAATCTTTCTATTGTGATTTCCATTTTGGCTAAAGGGCTCTCAGTCCTTGTCCATCTTGTTCTGTTCTTTAGTAGTCTTATCACCTATCATGGAAGCATTGGCCTTTTCTAAAGAGATATACCTTTCTGCCTAAGTTAAGAGATTGTGATATGTTCTTCGGCTATCCTTGTAGACTGTCCACCAGAACCTCGAGTTATATAGTAGAACAGAAGTCATCGCCAGCAGGATTGCTTCATCTGTTACGTAATCCGTGTCCATAACCTGCTTATTGAACCGAGCCAGGTAATCCTTCAACTTCTCTTCTTTTCATTGCTTAACCGATAATAGAAGTTCTTTTGGTTTCATTTTGACATTCGATCCTATGGAATTAGCCATGAATTGAGATGATAGATTCGACTAGGAGTTGATCGACCCCGTAGAGAGTGCCCAAAACTAGCGATACGAGCAGTCCCCTAGCATAGTTGGGAATGCCCTGCACATGATGTCACGCCCCCAAATTGATTACTTTATTTTCTCGTATTATCGGCTGTTTAACGATAGCAGAAGCATTTGAGAAATAAATCTCGATTCAAAATTTGAATGTGTGACTTTACAAATACAAGTCAAACATTATTGTACATACTATCATATTATTATAATTTTACAATAACTATTGCAGCCACCCACAACGAAACATCAGCTATACACTGAAATCTCGATCACATACATGTATCTTCTCCATCCTTGGGACGACTCGGCCACAAAGCTCTTAATTCAACACCTATAAGGTTGTTAAAAGGAAAAGGAAAGATGGATAGTACAAAGTACTCAGTGAATAAAAATATGCATTTGGCTCATGATGAAATGTAAGAAAGGCCATAATATCACAAATGAAACCATTTATATGTTCAAGTCGGGCCACCACTAGCTTAGCCTCTACCCATAAGCTCAAGACATAAAGATTCAATGATTTGAAATGACCAAGGTTACTTAGCATGGTCATAATACCACAAAGATTACCACAAAGCAAGGCCAACGGGTAGATAACACTACTAGATATGCCCAAAAACAAGAAATAATAATTTGCCCAAAGCAGTTGTGCACATTGAGATATCAAATGCCAAAGCAATACAATAGGAGTATGAGAAGCAATTACGCACAATCAAGTATTGAACACCAAAGAGATTTAAGGAAGGTATGTGTTTCAAAGAGGGAGAGCTAAGGCATTTGTTACTCACAAGAGAATGCCAAAGCAATTTAAAACATGCTTATCAAGAGAAAGAGATAGAGATAGAGAGCCAAGATATGCGTTTCTCACCTTTTGTCACAAAGGTTCTTTGAACAATTTTAGATGGAAGAAGCCTTCAAAACTTTGATATTTCACTAGCAAAGTGTCTTATTTAAGTGGAGATTATATATATATATATGGAAAAGGCTTTATTTTAAGTGCAAAGGAAGTGTTTTAGGGAGTTTGGCTTGGTGTTTTATGGCCTCTTCCAATTTTGGACGAATTTTGGGGGTCTTGGGAAAGAAAGGGGATTGGTTTGTTGTTAAAGAAACTTTGAGGACTCTTTCCCCTATTTACAATAGTTAGGATTTAATTGTTTTTAAATCCTATTTGAGTTCCACCTATTGAATTACGATACTTGGCGAAATAGGCATCATATATTTCAGGGGGTGACTTGGCTGAATGAAATTCATTCGTTTATCGCCCAAGAAAGCTTTCTACTTTGTGTCATCTTGTAATTTAGTCACCTCACTTTGATTTATATTGATCACGGCCCACACCGAAATAGTGCTTTACCCCTAGATGTCCAGTCAACTGCTGCGCCTCAGCGCATTTCTGGGAGAACCAGCTAGCTCTGGGTTCGAGTGGCATTTCACCCCTAACCACAACTCATCTATTGATTCTTCAACATCAGTTGGTTCAGACCTCCACTTAGTTTCACCCAAGCTTCATTATGGTCATGGATAGATCACCCAGGTTCAGGTCCATAACCAGTGACAATTGCCCAATGAAAACTTGCTTTCGCTACGGCTCTTGTGGGTTTCCTTAACCAAGCCACTGCCTATGAGTCGCCGGCTTATTCTTCAACAGGCACGCGGTCAGAGACCTGGCTCCTCCCAGTCAAAAATAACGACCACGTAGCATGGAGGGTTAAATTCTCACAGGATGTTAGACATGATGGCTTGGCTGACTCCATGAAATTCCATCCAAGTAGTGAACTTATAGATGTGTGTGACTGAGTCTATGGTCCTGTCATATATAAAAATATTTGGGGCGAAGAAGCCATCAATTCCTTATTTCGTGGCATTCCATTTCATTGAATTTCTAGTTCTGCCAACCTCCTACATCTATCTCATTCTCAGATCCTCCGTTATTAACGCAGCATATTGTCAGTCTGAGATTCTCTCTCTCTGACCGAGCTACTGTCCCGCTTAACTGGTTAGTTCTACTTTGTTGAGGCTTGTTCCTCGGTAGATAGTCTACTTCCTTACCCCCATGATTGATCTATTCCCAACCTATTAAACACATTGTTCTAACCTCTTGGGTTTGCCACACAGGGGCCAAAATGATGGTTCTCTTCCACGTAACTTTGAGATGTTACAATTAGTTGCATCCTGGTGCGTCGCGCTCGTAGCTTCCTAACAAATGGACTCAACCTCATCTTCTTATCCTGAGTTAGGGGACAGTGGCAGTGGCTGTCTCAATCGTTTCAATTCCCTCAATAGAAATTCTGCCTAAGTCTGAAGAGCCCCGAGTTTAGGATTGACTGATGCATATTGATTGCCTTTGTCTACTCCATGCTACTGTTTGAGAGGGACTAAATAACTTCTCTCTCCATTACTCACGGCAGATCCAATGCTCACCATTTTGTAGCTGACAATCAGATACAGAATAATCTCAAATGTTGGTGTGGACCTTACTCATCACAAGCGAAGCCCTTCCTCTAGTCCCAATTGTTGACATTGGGTTTTGACCCCAATCAGCAAAGTTTATGTGATGTGATGGTGTTGATTAGAGTTTTTTATGGGAGTGGAATTTGATGTGAGTGCAAGATTGGTAACTAGATTAGGAGACCTATTCGGAATTAAATATGTTTTATGCAAGGATTCTCTCTCTAGATTCCATTTTTAGGCAAAAAAAAAAAAAATCTACTATTTGGCACCTCAAGACCTATATTTATAGGCTAGACCTAGGGTGCTTTGGAAATTTTGTACAATGTGTTCGAACACAAGTACAACTAGTAGTCTTAAAAGTACAACATGTTCCTATTTTTGTCGTAATAACCATCTTCAATTGTCAACCGTCTTTCATGTTTAATAATTGTGTATTCCTTGATTGTGTCCTATTTGCCGCATAGGACCAGGCACATTTGGTTGGACATTCTCTATTCTGTGAAGTGTCTGGTCGGCTATTCCTTGTTCTTATGGTACCCTCCATCCCGTTCCACCAAAGGCTAAACCGGTTAGTCCACTGTACTAAACTTGAGTCCTGTTTGGCCCTATTATGATAATTTTCTCTGATCCTAAGTCGTGCATATTGGCCCCATTTTACATACTTCTCTAATCGGGTATTAAGTTCTGTTTGGTTACGTGAGTTCTGACAAGTCACCAGATCCTATACAACAGGCTTTAGTAGTGATATAGGTGTAACATAATTTTTGAAAATTTTAGATTTTTACTTGAAAAAAATTTAGATATTACTAAGACACCGGTTTTTAAGATGGCTTTGTGAAAATTATTAATCTAGATATTAATCTAAATTTTAAAGGTTAGCCTTGTATTTTATAATTGAAAAAAATAAATAGGGCCAATCGTTAAAATTTAAACTAGATTTTCACCCATGCATTGCACGAGTAGAGTTCTTAAGAAATTTCATGTATAAAATATAGCGTAATTGTGCCTTTCATATATATATATATATTTGATGTTGTGAAGAACATAAATGAGCAAATATTAATTTGTAGGTCTCAATTTTTCTTTATACTTCCATTCCATGTGGTAGATTGAAATATGAGGACCAAATTAAATTTGAACACAACATCGAGGGTTAAAGTGGAAAAAAAAGAAGAGAGAGTAAACCAAAGTCGGTCCATTAGGGGAGATTTCATTATGTGGACCCATTTGGCTTTCATTATAAAAGGCATAAAACAAGAATTTAAAAGAGAGAGAGAGAGAAGAAAGCAGAGAGAGGCTGTCGATTCTTACGGAGCAAAGCAGAAAAAAATTGGTAAAAATTTAGAAAAGAAAAGGAAAGAAAGAAAAAAGTACAAGAATCAAAACACAAGTACTATTTGTTTTTAAGCTTTGATTTATGTAAGATGTAATTTTCATCTAGGATTTATGAAATTTCTTGTGAAATTACTACTAAATCATCAGTTCTTTTATGTAAGTTTAAAAAGTAGGAAATTCTACTCTAAGTATAGAATACACTTGAGATTAGTGTGTGTGTGTGTGTGTGTGTGTGTTTGTGTGTATTAGAATAGGAATTTTATTTAAAGAGTAAGTATTGTTGTTTTTTTAATGGGTATTTAAGACTTTAGTATGTGATACTCTGACAATTTGTAAGGTGAAATAAAGTTCAAAATAATTATAAAAAGAGGACAGCCATACATCAATTTGGAAAATGAAGAAATCTTGAAGAATTTAAAGAAAAGAAGACTTATTATTGATATAATTACTTGAACTATAAAATTTGTAACTAGTAAGTAAGCTAGAAAAAAGATAAATAGGATTCAGCAAAGAGAAGTTCAAGAATTATGTTAGGTGTGATTTGTGAAATAGGAAATATTAGATATTGATTAACCCGTGTTACCGGGGACAATGAAGAGATTGGAAAAGCCTATCAATCAAACTAAATGAAATTTATTGTATGTGATGTTGTGGAATTTATGACACAAGTGCTTTTATGGATTTCTTTGAAAATATTTTCTTCCATTCGAGAAGTTAATGAAATTGACGTATGTGATGTCTAATGATTTTCAAAGATATGATTTATTTAAAATGTAACTGATGAATGCTTTAAAAATTTCCCCAACTTTGTAACCTATGTTTATAAACATACCGCCTACGGGTGAAGGGGCCTATAGCTCAAGCTAATGAGATGGTTTGCCACCAGGCGAAGGGGTCTATAGCTCAAGCTGGCTGTTGCACCTCCTAGGGCGAAAAGGTCATGTAGTACCTATGGTCCAAGCTAATATCTACGCGTGTATGACTTAATATTATAGTTATGAGATTTATATGAGATGTTGGACACTTCTTCTGCAGGAATTATATGTATATAAAATTTTTATTGAAGTTGACTTCCTTATGACTATGTTGGATTGATATTGTAGCGAGTAAGCAAATAAAAAAAATGGTAGTTTTTCTCAACTTTCAACTCACTAGGCATTATTGCTCATGAAAAATATTTCTTTAAATGTAATAACTAAAGTTAGAGCAACTTTTGAAAATCAGCCTGATTCTGGGGACGAGCTTTTTAATAAGATTGGGCATGAACAAATAGAAATAAGATATGTTTTGGATGTACTTGAAAATATCTTGAAATATTTTGCATAATCATGTATAGATCGGAAAAGGGGGAATGAGTCCTATACACTTTTGTATTCATATCTCTGTATAATTTAGTGATGTTATATCTCCACATGAATTTGGTGTTTTGTGGTCGTGGCAGCTTTTTATTGTTGTTTTGGGTATGAATTTAGTAATTGCCATTCATATAGGGATTATTTATAAAGTAGGGAAGATGATGTCAAAATTTTTAAAGTATCATTGGCAAGTATATGGCCCTTAATGGTATATTCTAACTCCTAGTTAGATTCTGTCATCAGCGCACGTTACTCTCCAAGCACAAATATATGGCCCTTAATGGGCGTGTTAATTAATTAGTATGTTATATAATCACATAAATTTTATTTTACTTAAATGTAGGCATGTCATTATGCTTACGTGTAGACAAAATAAAATTTCTGAATATAATATTATTTAATATATATATATATATGCTTTCTTAAGCTTTTTCAGATAGTCATTCTAATTAATTAATACTCCCGCCCTCCACTCTAAATATATCGTTCACTTTGCTTTTTCACAAAATTAAAAAATGTGTTGAAAAGACACATTTTGTGACACATGTTCCTAATTTGTCCATGTTTACTGAGCAGAAGTCAAAATTAATAGTTATAATTAAAGTTTTAAACGGTGATAGATTTGTAAACAAATGCAAGATAGACTTTTAAATTTAGAAGGATAACTATATATTTGGGACACTCTAAAAAGGAAAATGGGACCAAATAATTGGGACATAAGAGGCAATTTTTTGTAAAGTTTTCATTCTTCTTGTGGCTTTCATGTCTATTTGCTCAAAAAGTTTCCGCTAAAATTCATTATTATTCTTCGTTAAATTAAAATATCAATGTATGAATTCAAAACTGATTAAGAATCAATTAGTACTCAACCTGTATGTTGCACAACAAGGTTTCATATTACTCCATCTGTCCCAAAAAGATAGTCCAGTTGCTATATTGAGCTTGTATTTGATTTTTCATTTCTATGTTTGCCTCTAGTTAATAAACCACTTAAAATACATAGATATCAAATTTCAAGAGGAAAATAAGTTAACCAAATTTTTTAGCGTAATATTCAAGGTGTTCATAGAATTTTAATAGGTACAATTTGAATTGTTATACTCATTTCAATATTACTCTTAGTTTGGTAATTGGCATTAATTCTAAATTATTAATTATGCTTAAGAGCTAAAATGTAAAAATACACACAAAATTAAATGTTCCAACTATATTATCTATTAATTTTTAATTTGTGTGAAAATACTTACCTAATGTCCTATATTTGTGGACGGAGGGAGTTAAAAAAAAATTCATAACATAAATTGCAAAAAACAAAAAAATTGTTTCAATAATTAAATCAAATGAAATAATAACATGAATCCAATCAATATTTTACAGACTTGACATATATGGTTTGGTATCTCATCCATTAAGCTAACAAAATAATGAGTATTCAAATGCTATACGCGTAAAACTTTTAAGAAATATTCTACATAAAATGTATTTAAAATTTCATTTAACATGATACACAAATAATGAATTATGAGTATAGTTTCAATGATGAATGCATAATGACTAAAAAAATTATGGGTAATTATAATAGCACTGCGATTTTTTTTATCACACCACATTGTATAACCACCACAATCATAACTTAAATTTAATTGATACACCATGCACCGTTCATTTACAAATCTAACCCTAACACTTGAGAAACTAAAAATTAAGGACACCAAATTAATGTCGTTGTCTTTCTTCTTCCCTAGTCTAGATTAACGAATCTATCATGAAAATCTCAACAATATAATGGTTTGCCATCCAGTGTCAATCTTTTCTCTACAATATATTATAGTCAATTTTCTAATCCCTGTAACATTTTCTTCTCAGACAATTAAAAATAAAATAAAATAAAATATTTATACATCATGGCCACAAATCCGAGTATTACGATTAGAAAGGTAAATCTTATGTGGATATGTATATAATATAATTGAATTCGACAATTACTTCAATTCTTATAGGTTTCCAATTATACTACAAGTTTAATCTGAAATAGATTTTCTAGTTATTTTGAAATAGGTTTTGGTTTCCATAATATGACTTCCGATCTGAAGGAAATTTTGAAAATCAAACAAACATAAATAAATAGGGGGAAAATTTTCAAAAATCTCTCACCCTATGTGGCTTATATAGATACACGCCATGTATATTTTAGAAACACGTGGTGTGTATCCACATATGCCACACAAGTTGGAAAGTTTTGTAACAAAACCTCATAATGCTAGACATTAGTTTATAATGCTAGGTAAGTGCAAAAGGCAGGAAAGATTTTGTAAGTGTGCTAAAAAAAATTGCAATTGTGCTAGAAAATTGTCATTTAATATATATATATATACGCACGCACACTAGTATCTTACTGGTGCGTTACACGGGAGGTTTCAACGCTTAGATTACTACATAATATTAATAAATTTACAAAATGTTTTTTAATTTTTTATGGAACATGTAAAAGAACTTGTTGTATATAAAGACTCCAAAAATTAAAAACGAAAAAAAACAAAACAAAACGGAACATAATGAACTGATCCAAATTGTTAAAGATTTTCTCGAAGACAACATCCACAATGAAACTGCTCACGTGGCCATCTATATCACACATCATAGTCCTCAACCTGTTCTGGTTGGTAACCTTTGATTTCTAGTACTGCGCATGTGGCGATGCACGGACATTATTAACAAAATATATAGTATCGGAGCAGTAGAACACAATATATAAAAAAAAAATAGAAGCAAGCATCAATTGCCTGTTATAAGCAAGGAAAATATGTAAGTGAAAAAAATACTAAACTACGCAGAAGTAGAAGCTGCAACATGTATCCAATGAATACACACATACATACTGGTACCTAATAACTGAGCATCCTTTCATAAGTAGCATCTCAAAATAAAGAAATATGAATGAAGCTTGCAATTTATAAAAAATAATCCTCAACACAATTGATATTTGTAGTAGACTGTAATAATCTTCATTTGAAGTAGGAAAGAATAAAGTAGGAAGGGTACAAAGGCACAATAGATAATACATCTATGCTCATGTCTTCCCGACTCAACATGACTTCAGTGTGAGAAAAAACTATTTCTGCTCCTAAGAAAAAAAAAAGGAAAGAAAGAAAAAAAGAGAGGGAATGAATTAATAAAAAGTACCTTCCTAAAAAATGTTCGAAATTTAAACCATCAATATATAAGATGAAAAGCAAATTGCCAAAGGCATCTCCCCATGAAGCATAAAGCAGAGTCCAACCTGCCTACTTCTAGAAACACTAACACCAGTGGACACACCAGTACCAGCGTATGTGGCCATAATTTCTCTAGTGCAAAATTCCACAACCCATCTCTGCAACACTTCTGAATCAGCCACTAAGCAATCAACCAAGCGTTTTCATCATGCTTAATTTCTTGTAAGTTCTGATTTGGTATTCTGTCACTTTTATTCAAACCCAATAAATCTAATAAAGCAATATGCAGCTAAATTATGAGTGATTAAATATATCCTAGTTTCCTATCTACCCACATGAGAAACTTACTCCCAAATTTAGGATTCAAATTCAAGATTTTGTAAACTTTTTTCATTCAGCTTCTCCCTAAATAGCGTAAGAAATTTCTGGGACTTGTCCTCAAGCCCATGGTTATTGGTCTTTGTGGCATTTGTTTATGATTGCAAAAGCACCATGAGAGCAATTAAGTGTTCATCTTTTGAGTTGGATAAAGAATCACTATTGAGAAGGAATTAATAAAAATTCATATCCATGAACTACTTAAGTTTCAACCCAAAACTTAACTAACCGAATAGACAAATGCCCAATGCTGCCTATCAAGCAGACACATTTAATATTCATCTACAAATATCGCCAATTGTTTCCCATCAAACTTAAGACGTCTAACAGCAATATACTTGACGTTGAAACCAGCATTATCACTTCGGAGAGCTTAATGGTGCATTTCAATAGACTTAATTTTAGTTGTGAGTTCAATTGGACCAAAGTGATACCCATACAAGGTTTGAGGATACCATATTCAACTCTTCCCCAAGGGATAGTACCAAACTACCAATACCTCCAAGATTATATTAGCATGTAATAAACGAAAGGCAAAAAGAATGACAGAACAAAGTTAGAATTGATAACGAGTGTGAAAAAATAAATTGAAAAACATGAAAATTATATGAGAAACAAAGGATTGACAACACAATATGGCATCTCAGTGCTGCCAGTTCGTCTTCAGAGTGTTGATATTTTCCAAAGCATATAATTGCCCCCATTACTTGCATCCATGTACTATGAACTTGGGGCCAAAATGATTTCGACTACTTGTTGCCAATGCAGATGAACTCGAGAGTTTGTCTGCCAAAATCAAGTAGAGGGAGGCACTACTATGGTCCATGTCATTTCTGTATAAAAGCTTAAAAGATACAACACGTTTAAGTTCTTAACAGCATAAGGCACTCTATAGAAAAACATAATTACCATAGAAGATGACATGAACATTGATGTTCTTAACAGTGAATCTAGGGTGCAATGTAATATTGTAGAAGATGAGCAATTACCTTCCATGTACCACTTAATTTTCCTTCCAGCCAGATGTTTTGCCATGACTCCCGGTCTAAACTTTCCATAATGGCTAGAAGCAATTGCAACTTGCATTCTGTCATGCCTCCTTCATTTTCTGTTGAAGACATGGTATATATTAGTCTTATAAATGGATTAAAAAACTGAGGATTCACTATGAAAAAGAGTCTTACGTGGAGCATATTCACATGCTAATTGATAGAAACAAAGGACATGAATAAAGGCCTAAAATGCAATACCATTTCTCTTTTGACTGCCCTGTCTTCTGTAGCTTCTGCTAATAAGTGATTAATAAGCCTTGTGCCTTTAGAATACCCACACACCTTCAGAAAAAAAAAAGGAAAGACCAAGTTGATGACTAAACTTCATACTTCTTTAGAATCACTTGAATTTCTAAACATAAGTAAATCATATTGGATTTTATAGAATAGAATAACATGAAGACCTTCATACATCATTTAAATAGAAGAGAATCATCTAAAATAATTGAACTAAACTATCATTTTACTTGACAATATTAGAATATCAAAAGAAACTAATGATAATAAGTAGGCAAAAGCCTTACCCTTTTACTTGACATTAGGTTTCTGAAGTCTATTAGATAGAGATGGAGAGGAAAACCTTCACGCTACTATTTTCCTATTTAAATAATAATGATAAAAAAAAAACAGCAGGTTAACCCATTGTTTGACAGCCATCCCCAAAAGTAAGTAAATAAACAAAAAAAAATTACTTTACAAACCTGCATTGAGTAAATTCCTGAAGAACTCCACCACTTAGCATAAAAAAGAAAAGCAGATTCATTCCAATCAAGACGGAGCCAAAATTAGTCTTTTTGAATACTGAATTTCGAATGCAAAGTCTGTGAATTTAACAAATTACAGTCAATTAAATTGACTAAAACAAACCCAACGATGCGACCTAGAGGAAAAGCCTATAAACACTGTGTAGAATCAAATCTCCCATCCAACAACTTCTAATAAGGTTGGCAGTAGAGAGATTATAGGAGCTGGGGATAAGGTTGGTGATGGAGAGATTATAGGAACAGGTGATTAGAGATTCAAAGAGGCAATTTACATCTACGGATTGAAAGTGGGGATTCGAATTGAGAAAACTTGTGAATTGTGGAGATTCTGTTGACATAAAAAGGAGTGAGACGTGTTTCTAAAAGAAAAAACGTGAAGTATAAATTGAAGTTGACTTTTCCTAGAGACTAAATTATTTTAGTATAATTGAGATATATGTATATATGTATATTTGTAGTTAATAATCAAATTTGTAGTTAATAATCAAAATTCAAAAGGAAAATATCAATCATCACATCACTAAATCAAACAGTTAAAAGGGAAAAAATGAATTAAAGTAGCACCTTAGAAAATGATGCTTTTAATGTGAAATAGATTTTTTTCCTATAATATAGTCTTCAGTTAAATGAAATATGGATAATGTTATAATGCTTTACATGGCACTGAAATTCTCAAGTCTGACCCTGATCGAACTATGAACCAAGATTTTGAGAAGCAATTAGGATGTCATTAGAGTATTCACATGGGTCTGCTGCTACTGTTGTTATTGTTGTTGTTGTTGTTGTTGTTATTATTTGCAGTGAATAAAGTGATAGCGCGCAATAAAACACAGTGAATTCAAATCAAGAAACATCAAGACTTTTCGGGGTAATCTCTTTTTTAGGGAAATCTGGAATAGACTACTGTTGAGCAATCCCTAGAGGGATTCGCGCTCCATTCTACTAGGCAACAATCAGAAATTACAATGGTAAAGAACACCATAATCACCCTCACAAGTAAACATACAAACAACCCTCAAACCTAAAGCTGAAACCGAGAAGGTTACCGGCCCTTAGAACCAGTCCTACACTCATCAAGAGATAGAAAACAAAGGGAATAAGAGATTACATAGACTAAACTCAAAGGAAACCCTAGAAGCAGTTTGAGAGAACAAAACAGAAAAGAGTAGCGTGACACAACTATGAGACCTGTAGTGACGACACCTATAGCGGCGACACAACTCTAAGGTTTTTGGCCACAAAAAGTTTTGACCCCCCGCGACCTGGCCCAACTGACCTGTCCCCGTTACCCGACTTGTTTCCATCATATTTAATTGAGCCATTATTTTGTCTCCGCCAAGAGCCAAACCCGGGAGCTCCTCTTTATACCCTAGACCTTCACCAATTGAGCTGAAGCAACTTTCAATTCAGTACTTGCATTTAAAATATATGTTATATAAATTATTACAATAATAGCGACAAACATGATATCTATAGCAATGAAAAGTTGTCAGTATAGGCCTCAACAAAGGTGGGAAATCTTCCCGCCAATGTTATAGTGACGATTTACATGTCGCCGCTATAGACATTAGTATGTCGCCGATGTAGATGGGACCTATAGCGGCGACATTAGTGTGTCGTCCCTATAGAGTGCACCTATAGTGGTAACATCATTTTGTCGCTACTATAGGGGTTAGCCTAATACTATAGCGAAAGCGGTAGCAACGAATTTTGGTGTCGTTGGAAATTGTCACCGCAGTAGGCGACATTTCTTGTAGTGAAAAAATGTGTCAACCCTAAAAACAAAAGAGAAAGCCCCTTTTATATTATCTATGAAAAATTATTGGCAGCCAGGATGAAGACACGTGTCACAATCTGGTGGTACCCGGTTAAGTAAAAACTTGATAGCAAGGGTAACCAGAAGGGAAAGGAACATCAATTCCTTCATTATTATTACTGCTACTAGTAGTTGTTGGTACGTGTGCCATATTGTAAAAGTCGCCAACACTCATCTTCATACAACCTACTAGTTTTGTTTTTAAATAGAATAGATTTACAAACAACATCATAACTAAAGCTAATTAACCATAGTCTATATTTTTTTTTTTAATTTTTATTTTTTTAAGGGAAGACAGTATAATTTAAAAGAGACATAAAATTAGAAGATTTTTCTCTATTTCTCATTTTGACCAACAGTGATATTTTCTAAAATATAATTTTACCAAATCTAATTTCATTTTCACCTTAATGAGCTATCAACTATGTTAAAGTACAGATAAATAAAGCATGATTTAGCCTCCAACAGAGAAAGCAAGGTCAGAATGTTCAACTTTTGACCGACAACTAATATATTTTTGGCTGTATACTGTGAACATGAGGACTCCATGACAATCTATTTTATTGTGTAATAGCAAGTGTACATACGATAATAATGAGTAAAATAATATGCTTTATAGGATGTCCTTCATATAGAAGTGTGTTAGTAAAAATAAATCACGTTTGATTCGTTTTACTTAAAAAGTAAAGAATAATATGTGAAACATGTAATTTTTTTTTCAACATGTGGAACTTAGAATTGAATACATTATTGAAGAACAAATTAGATAAAATAAAAAAATAGCAGATTTTATTAACGATTTAAGTAATCTAATTTACAAATGTTAGGTTATTAGTTAAAAATCAAAAGGCAAAATTGAAAGTTTCATCTTTAATCTATGAAACACTTTTATGAGTTGTAGGCTTTATAGTTAAGATTATACTGTTAGCTCATTCATATTGAGATAAGATGATGAAAATCAAGAACCGTCTACACTTGAATTCCGCACAAATAAAATTGAAGACCGTGATAACTTTGAGGCCGAGGTCGAGGTCCTAGTTACATCTTTTGGAAGTTTGGATGCCTTTTTTAACCAAAATTGAATAAAGTGGAGCTCGATTGGAAGTTTGGGACTAATTTGCAGATAGATGAAACAATAAGCCCCGAACGCATAAAAAATAGGAGGTAGAACAAATAAAGATTTCTTTTTCGATTTGTCCCCAGGTATAGGCAAGAGGGAACAAAGACCGAATAATTTCAAAGAGGACATGGACCAATTGGGCAAGAAATTCAAATTAGGAGGTCAATTTGCCGAAAGGAAAAATTTTAGGGCTGAAGAGATAAACAACAGCAAACTCAAGGACCAATTCTAGGTAAGATCAGAATCGGGGACTGATTAGCCATTGCCGTCGTACCCTAAAACATATCGCGTCCACATCTATCGAGAAAATAAGGCCACCCGTAATACCATAAGGATGTACAGTAACAATTATTGCCGCCGCACAATGGACTGCGAGCTTGGAGAACAGAAACACTGTCAAAGCTTAAGCTATGCACTTGAACAAGCTTTTCTAGTGCACTCGCAATCCAACAGCTTTTCTTGTGCATCGGGGCCGCACAATTCACCAAATAGCTTGGTGTGATTTCCTGATTCAAATTTTGAGACTTTTGATTTTCTTTTCTTAATTTCTTTTGTCTTAGCTTGTTAGGTACTTTTTAGTTCTATATATGTTGGAAAAATAAGCATTTTGGATGTCATTTTGAGTGATATCCAATTCTTAAAATTGAGATACGAATTTTGATTTGTGTTCTCCTCGTCGAGACCTTTGAAAACGTATATTTATTTGCCTATTATTGTAGTTGGGTGAATGAGAAATTGAGTCTCAAAGTTTGTTATAAAAAATTGGTTTAAGGGTTGGGAAAATCTTATCCCACATTGGAAAGATTGTAATCTAATTATTTAGTTAAATATGTTTACATATTTATAATATGTAAATTGTGTAGCTGAGAGGCTCTCTCTTGTGTGCGCCCTAGTAGGAGGTGCAAATTACGGATCAGAAATGCACTTTAGACTATTGAACTTGTGTGGGAGCGTGTGACCCACGTACAAGAATGCCGGACAGGAAGTGGGCGCCTAGTCTTACCGAATTTTGTTGAAATAAGCTACAAAATCTTTAACAGTTAAACCATATGCTGAAATGCGAAGAGAGTTACGACTGTTGATGTTCCTATCATTCAAATCTATTGAATTCACATTTATTTTTTTAGCTTTTGACATGTCTTATTTTGCTAATATATAGGACCATTTTCTGGCCTTTTAAGGTACACGAATTCGCCACATTTTCTTACCGTACACTTCCTTATCGTGATATTGTCAAGGCACGTGTTCAGTTCAACTAGGTAGGAAATTTGTTGCTCTGTTCCATAGCAACACATTTCCTACCATTGTTGCTCTGTTCCAGGTCTCGACCATTGTATCTTGGGAAGCAGACGTCCAGCGTATTGAAGATGAATCTATTTTAAGGAAACTGTATCAAACACAGGCCTCAGTTTCTGTTTACTTTGTTTCTTACAAAGGCTTCTATTTACCTTCTGTTTCTGACGGGGCTCTCTGCTCACGTTCTGTTTACATTCTATTTACGTTCTGTTTCTAACAGAGGTTTCTGTTTACGTTCTATTTCTAGCAGAAGTTTCTGTTTACGTTTTGTTTATGTTTCTAACAGAGGTTTCTGTTAACGGTCTGTACCTTCTGTTTCTAACAATATATATAGATCATTCCCACATTTTAAAACAACCCTTTGGTCACTACTCGTGTGTTGAATGAAAATTCATTTTTGGGGAATTATTTCCCTTTTATCTTTGTGTGTGTTCTTGTATTTAGGACACAACACAATCATTTGATCTATGGCACTTGTTCCTTGTTTCACTGAGGGTTAAGGTTTAACTTACCTTAGTTTGCTTTGAGTGAGAACTCAGGTTTCTCAATCTCACATTTCAACAGTAGGGTCTTATTTTGGCGCTCAAACGGGTTTGAAGTTTAATATGTTCTTGAACCACGAAATTTGGGTCTACAATCTCCATTGCCGGATTTTAGCTTTCTTGGGTTCGTATCAATATTTTGTGAATTTCATCGGCATCATTCCGATGAGGTTCTCATCATAAGATCTTCAATATAAAACTCATATTACATATTTCCAAGTTCAACATAACGTTAATACTATAAAGAATTAAAAAATGCAAAGTGGAACCAAACACTCATTTGCAAAAGAAGTAGAAATATTATCTAAATTCACCAAGTACAATGTTGTTTTGTGATTCAATTCAGTTAAAAAAGATGGACGAAAAGCCTCAGACTTTTGAAGTATAGTGATATATGGTGATAGTTAAATTAAAAAATAATAGTAAAATGGGGTGGTATTTTGATTAAATTTATTAAAGAAAACCAAATTAGATGAAATAAGAAAAGTTACGGATTTTATTAAGGACTCAATCGATTTTTTACAAATGTTAGGTTATTGATGAAAAGTTTAAAGGCAAAATTGAAATTTTCATGTTTAGTTGTTGAAACATTTTTACATATGGTACACTTACACCTGGGTTTATCTTGTTAGCTCGTATTAAAATTTACACTGAGATCTTCAATTTTATAACAAGTATTGCATATTTTTTAACCTCAAAAATAATATCATTATTATCACAAGAAAAATAAAGAAAAAGGTAAAAATAGGAACTCATAAGGGTGAACACGGTTCGGTTTTGGCGGTTTTTAATTTATTTTTAAACCAAATGATCGGATTCGGTTTGGACAAATTGTAAACCAAACCAAACCATTCAATTTTTGAAACCAAACCTAATTTTTCAGTTCAGTTCGGTTATAAACCACGGTTTGTCTATTGACGTAATGATAATAGACTCAAAACATAATAATTTTATAAATATAAATATTCTATTATACTAATATATTTTTTAAATACTAATACCAATATCAAAGTAATTAAAAGTTAGTAAATTTTACTAAAACACAAACATATAACTAATGAAATGTAACAAATAAAAATATTCAAATAATACATAAGTTTCAAATAAGATATTGTCAGAATATGTTTATGAAATTGCTATTTTGTTCAAGCATCTAAATGTCAAAAATTTAGAAAAATATGGTCAATTAACTAATATATAATTTCTCCAATTTTTTTAAGGGTATTAATTAAATTAGTAAAAAATTAGCTTTTTAAATTACTAAAATAAACCAAATTATCGCAAGAAATTCCTTATTAGAGTACCAAACTCAATTAATGAATTTGACAATTATAGCTGAATTAAATTCTTTGATATTTTTTCTCAAATTACTTACACATTAACAATTTTTTAATTAAAACATAAAAAACGGTTCGCTTCGGTTTAAATGGTTTTTTAAACATCGAAACCTAAACCAAACCCATCTCAAGCGGTTCGAAATTTTCTCAAACCAAACCATTTCATTTTTCAAACCAAACCAATCTAAACTATTTTCGAGGATTGGTTTAGTTTTTCAGTTTGGCGGCTTATTTGTTCAGCCCTAGGAACTCGTTTGCAAATTAAAAAAGAAAAGAAAAGAAATGAAAGAAAGAAATGAAAGTACAAAATGAAAAATCAAAGTAGTACCTAGAAATTATAATTTATTGATAATGGTGCATGTCAATAAAGACAATCAAACAAGCACTACGTCATCATACTAACAGCAACGGGACAATTACAAGGGGGCCGCCAATCCCCTTTCTCTACCTGCCAGAAAACTTTCATCTCCGCCGTGGCCTCATCCTCATTTAATTTGGGTTGGGCGAGGATGATATGAAAACTTTCATCTCCGCCACCCCATCCTCGCTCCACCAGGAAATTTTCATCTCCATCCCTACACCATCCTGATTTAATCAAGGTTAGGATTATTCCTTGTTTAAGTTTTTATTACTATTATTTTTATTTTTTACTTTCTTTAACATAATTTAATAAACCAAGCCCCCAAAAAAAATCAATAATTTAATCCAAAAAAATTACAGTATTAAAATTAACAAATAAAAATAATAAGACTGTCTGTTCTAATGATATCAATTACTTTCTAATTATCAAATTATCAATTTTGGTTTACAATTTTGTTCCCTGAGAGTATCTCCAATGCATATTCAAGGTCGAATGTCATGGCTCAAAGTTCAACATGAGAGAGATACACACAAAAAAATTGATGGGTCCCATATGTTTCCTATTTTCTTTTTTTTTTAATTATTTTAATCTCTTTTACCCCACTTTTTCTTTACTTTTTCTTCATCGTGTGATGTGCAATGTCATATATCTACAGTCTTCTTCACCATGTCGATCATTATTTTATTATTGTTTTCGAATTTGTTTCTATCTCTCTCCTCTTTTTTGAATTTCCCTCTATTTTTCTTCATTTTTCTCTCTCTTCCCACTCAATTTCTCTCTCCTTTTTCTCTCTATCTCTCTCATGTTGAATTTTGAGCCATGACATTCGACCTTGACTAGGCATTGGAGATGCTCTGAGGTAGGTGCTTTTCTAAATAAAAAAAAAAATCTTGGATAGTGCTGTAAACATGACATTATATTAACAATTTCCAATGTTTTGAAAATGAAATAAATAATAAGAAACTTTTCAAATTCAGAAATGTAATTATGTTTATTACTCCATCTGTCCCGCAAAGATATTCCATTTTCCTTTTATATCCGTCTCAAATTATATCTCATTTTCTTAATTAAATTTTTTGTTTTTTAATATACCATTATTTATGGTGCATGGAAATTAATAAAAAAGAATCAATAAAGTGAAATTTTTTTGACAGAAAAATAAAGTGAAATATTAAGTAAACCAAAGGGTATATTAGAAAATATATTCTTAAATTATACATTTCCAATAACATTAATTAAGTTTTCTTAATCTATTTGAAAAATCAAGAGAATATCTTTGTGAGACGGGAAAAGTAATTAATTTTAACTAGATTTTTACGTGTATGCTATATGAGAAAATCACTTAATAATACGCAACGTTAAAATAATTATGAAGTTCCAATAAATGAAAGAAACACAGTAAGGAATCATTTCATACATCAATCAAAAGAATGTATTTATTGTTGTCATCATCACTTTATGTAATCAGTTTATTCGGTTCCATGATCTTCCACGAATTGGGATTGAGCATATCTTTCTTAACTTGGATCGATGTCAAATGTAATTCCCCCATTATGGTGCAACATATAACTCATTATCAGTATTTATTCCATTTCATCGGCTGATATATCTTACATCAAAGTTTTTTCTCTATGTTTGCTTACTTTCTCACCACTCGTGCGATGCATGGGCATGAACGTCAACAATTTATTTATTTTTTTAGATTAAACTGGGCAATATATAATTTTCTGTTTGTTGCAATTAATGATCACTGACAAAGCCTTGTCGTACAAACACCGTGTAGCACCACTCTTGTGGAGGAATTGGGTTTTCCTACAACAAAAATCTTGATCCTTCTAAGTTGTAGCCGTTGAATGAGTGCAAGGCAACAAAAGTTAGCAAGTTTTTGGGGAACTTTTCAATTGAAGGTTATAGGGATAAAGTTCATTGTGACGTTGTGCCAATGCATGCTACTCACATACTTTTAGGCGACCATGGCAATATATGATAAGAGGGGATTGTCAGATAGATTCAAAAATAGCTACGGTTTCAAGAAGGCAGGAAGAAAGCTTGTTCTTACTCCATTGACGATGAAGGAAGTTTTTAAAGAACAAAGGCAGGCGAAAGATGAGAGAGCAACCGTTAAAAAAAGGAAAGAAAAAAGAAAGAAAGAAAGAAAAGGTTGTGATGAGGAAAAGAAATGTGTTTATTGTACCAAGGGGGGCGGGGGGGGGGCGGGGG